>JAKSZT010000536.1:1318547-1387809 GCA_026826555.1 Tolypeutes matacus
CTAATTCTGTCACTCTCAGGAGCACAGATTCCAAAATAGAACCCACTTGTGAATGTCTTAAATATGTATTTCAGTTACTGGAGGAAAACAATCACTCTAGATGTGCATAAAGGGGTTGAATATCTTGCTATCCAAAGGACAGTCATAATATATTCACACACTTAACATATTCTATCTGCTTATCTTCACTCCATCATAGATTTTTAAAAGTTAGTATGTAGCATGTTATAAGGCTAACAAAGTTCATTTCTCAACCATTAGCACATGCTATGAGACTTTAATTTGACAAAGACAATAAGTTTTATTATTAGAATAAGTTTTTAACAATCAAAATTTTAAGACAAAAATTTCTGTACTTGATATCAAATAAGATTTTTATCTATCAGATAGCTTAACATAATAAAATTACATAAGTATATAGACATATATAGAGACATAAATATAGGATTAAGCCTGTATAATTTTCTTGATCCTTAAGGGCTCTCATGTATACCACTTTCATAAAGAATAATTTCTATACCTTTCACAGAATCGGCTAAAAAACCCAAATAGAATAATAAAAATATAGTAATGTGCTCTCTGATAGTGAAATTATCCCTTATTTCAGTGAAAGAATAAATATCATGTTCTGAGTGAGGGATGCATCTCTCTTTCAACTAGGGTCACTTTTCTGCACCAAAGTTTCCTCATAGCATTTTTCATTTCTGCCTTTCTCGGGGTATATATTAAAGGGGTTCAACATGGGAGTTATCAAAGTTAAAATCATAGTCATGGATTAATCAATGGTAAAGGTGGAATTGGGCCTTTCATACAGAAAGATACAGGGAACAAAGAATAAAACAACTACAGCAATATGGGATGCACATGTAGAAAACTTTGTGCTTTCCCTCCAAACCGTGTCCTCAAGGACTGTAAGATGACTCCTAGGAGACCAGGAGGATGAAGAAGATGACAGTACAAATTGCACCTCCAGTGGATGTCATGGAGAGTCCAAAGAGGTAGGTATTGGTACAAGAAAGTTTTAATAAGGGGTATATATCACATACAAAGTTGTCAATGACATTAGGCCCACAGAAATGGAGCTGATAGATAAAGAGAATTTGAACCAATGAGTGCAGAAAACCTCCAATCCAGGCCACCAATAGCATAAAAACACACACCCTCCTATTCATGCTGACCAAATAATGAAGAGGTTTAGAGATGGCCACATATCAGTCATAGGCCATTACCACCAAAAGAATGACTTCAGAACCAGCAAGTAAATGATCTATAAAGACTTGAGTCATACAAGCCAGGAAAGAAATGGACTTCTTCTCTTGTATCAAGTCTATGATCATTTTGGGAGCAATGGCAGTAGAATAGACAGCATCTATCAATGATAAATAGGCCAAAAAAAAGTACATGGGAGAACACAAAGACCATCTGGTCATGACTGACATTATCATGAGCAGGTTGCTCACTATCATCACAATGTAGATGAATAAGAAAGTGACAAAGAGAACTTTTTGCCCCTGAGGATTCTGTGTGAGCCCCAGCAGGGTGAACTCAGTTGCATTGTTCCTGTTCTCCATGTGGTCTTCTAAAGATGTCAGATCCTGCAAGCAAAGGGTCAATAGCGAATTTGAGAATATTGCAAGTTCTATGTAAAAATATGATGCTTTAATCAACAATGTTTCCTCTACAGGGCCTCACATACAGTAGCTTTTTAGAAAATAAGTGCTTGAAATCTCCTCCCACAATTATCCATTCCTTTTCACAAATTTCTTGCTTCACCTTCAATGATGAGATTTCAGCATTTTCAGCTTTTTTTACTGAATGGTACATGGGAGTAGGAACATCTGTGAGACAATCAACTAAAGAAGAAAGCTGCTTCTTTCAGACTGTCTTTCACAAAGAATACATATTTTCTTGTTTTGTTTCCTTTATTACAAAGAATACATTTTGACATTATATCTCATTTCTTTTTTCTTGAAGGCTTTTTGGAATTCTGGGATCCACCATCAAAATAATTTCACCTCATATGACTTTTTTATATAGTTACATAAGATTGTACTTAGTGCATGGAGCTTAAATTATACATCTGTGATGTGCTTTTCTGAGTTACTTTACTATGAATATAGGAATAAATCTCCTGAGACATGAAAGGAAATCAGGCACTTTATGATTGCTTATTAAATTTCATTTAATTAAACTGAGCTTCAAAAATCATCAAAGAGCAATTTAGCAGCGATAAAAATATTAAATTCTTCCCAGGCAAGAAAGTCCAATAAAAGTAATGTTTTGTTTGAAAATATACACACAGATATACATATATAAACTGGATTGACATTTATTGCAACCTAATTCATTTGAGTAAAGAAATGGGTAATACAAATTACGGTGGATGGACACTGCATAGACATTTTCCCTAATTTTCAATATAGTTTAGAATATCTTATATCTATCCAATTTAGGGTCAATTCAGATTGTTAAAATAAAAAATTTAGGCAGAATCATGGCTTCATAGAAAGAACTCTATACTAAAAATCTGGAAATATGTATTTAATTTTCAGCCCAGTGATCTTGGAAAATCTTGTCTCAACTTATATTGCTTATTGGAAATATTATGATCTTCAATCCAGATGTAGGAGTCGTGAATTCTTGTTGTTGAAATTTTGTCCTAAACCACATAACACTTTTACTGCTAGACCATTTTGTATATTAATCAGGGTGAAGTACAATGTGCCACTTGTTGTTTAATTATTAAAGTAATCAACAGATACGACCATCATTTTGTTCATACCATTAGTTCTTTGGTATCTGGATCTGTGCTGAATGTAAGACATTTTTGCTAGATTTAGGAAAGTAAATGAACTGTTGGACTTTTAAGATATGACCAGGACAACTATATGTGCAAATATATTTTTTTATGACATCATATGAGTGGAATTATTTTAAATGAGCTGTTACAATGCCTACATTTTTAGATGATGCTTTTTAAATAGCAGGAAATTATCCTATCTTTTGTGCTTCTAAGCAAGACAATCTGTTTTTAAGCACCATATGGAGAGTAAAAGTATGGACAGAAAGATAATAAAGATATAAGCTGAAGAAAGTATGCTTTGAATTTAGGTAAAAACATTTAGTTTTGGGGGTCTGATTGAATTGAGGAGAGAGGAATTTCATTTCCTGAGCAGTCACTCAGGAATTGACATGGAAGATAGCAGCATCAGTCCCTGTACTTGCCTCTCAGAATCTTTGTACTTCTGGGCCAAGGAAAAATCGGAAAATCTGATTCTAAATTTTAGGGTATATCAGTAAAAGAGAGGAGCTGCCTAAATAGGGAGTCCCATCTTTGTGGCTTCTGTAGCTATTTGCATAAATATAATTAAATAACCTCACAATTATGAACCTATTCCTGCATTTACAATTGCAAGTAGATCTTCACAATTCATAGGAGCTGTCTGAGTATTTAAGAGATAATTTCCATTAGGAGGACCTCACCTCTTGATTTATTGAGTACTTATACACTTTATGAATTATTTGTTTACGGCTGCATCTTCCAATATAATCTGTGGTCTCTATCTAGAAAGCAAACATATCTTATTAATAATTGTAATCTCCAGAGTATATGAAAATGCCTTATGCATTGTAAGTATTCAGTATATATTTGACTATTAACAACATTTTTGGAGCATAATTATTAGGCTAAGGTATTGAAAAATATTTGACTCTTTGAGTGATATAAAATTATTTACATTATCAATATTATATTTTATGGAAAAAAACACAAATATATCCAATGTAAACATTTACCAGATACTTGAAATGTCTTACCATATTCAATGAGAACAAGTAAGTCATTAAGGAACACTCCAAAAATGTGAATCCTTTGGTAAGCAACCCAGAATGACAATTAAAATAAGATAAATTAAGTAGCTCAACAATTTCCCAAAATCTACAATGTAAGAGTGGAAAAACAAGCTACTATTATGTTATGTAAGGTGTAAAATACTCAGAAACACTTTCAGTCAGCAAGGCTTTGGAAATTATAGACTGCAACTTTGAGTTTTAATCCAGATGTTTTTGAAACATATTATCACAAGCCATGCCTAAATGTGTGTCTATTTATTTCTCCTTATAGTAAAAAATGTTTATCATGAAATAGGATTTTGTTAAGTGAGTGAGCATGGAAGGGTCATCTTGAATTCTTTCAGATCTTAATAAATACCTAGTCAGATATTGTTTAAAAAATAAAAGATGAATTTTAAAGAAATATCACAATTTCCAAGTCAATATCCTATAGTAAAGAAAAATTGCTACCTCTCAATCTTGCAGGTAATTTTTTTGGAATCTTGGGACAAATATAGAAAAGCAAGAATCAGAGAGAGTGGATCGCCCATCTTTTATATAGTCTTTGCCAGTTTTTTTTTTTTGGTTTGCAAATCTAAGTAAGCATTCCTACATAGTGTAGTTATTGATAGCTTGGGTTCTAAATTCTGATTTGGAATTGGAATCTCAAACTCTACGTTTAACAATTATGTTACTTTGGATAATTTACTCAATAACACTTGAACAATGAGAATTATAATAGCATCTAAAACTTAAGGTGGTTTTAAGAATTAAATAGGAAAATTAAAATTCAACTTTTAGAAAATTGTCTGCCAAATAGAATGGACTAAATAAATGTGAGATATTGTTTACTATTATGTGTTTCCCCATGTAACTTTAGTGCTACATCTCTACAATTAGTGATACATGAATTTCCCCAAAGTCCACTCTCCTCCTTAATTATATGAGAGCATTCCATGTGGGATGGTTAGATTGACTGAGCTATTACTACATGCACTTGGGGAATCTGTTTTTTACTTTATCACTCACATTACTGGGTAGAAATCTTTTTGGTTGCCTTTCTCCACACCTCATTACATCTTTTAAAATCTATCATTAAAACTAAATAAATCTATTTGGGGTAATGCAAAAGTTTCTGTCATGTTAGTGATAGCAGCACAACATTGTGAACTTAAAAAAAGCAAAGTTATTTAATGTGATAGATTTTTTATACATAAATTGATCAGTGTAAGGGATTAACTATGTATATGGTGTGATACTTTAAGTTTCATTCACAATATTTTTAAGACCATGAAAACAAGAAAATGCCCATGCAATTAACCCAGATCTTGCATCTATCAAATTTAGTTCTATTTCTAAAGACACTAAAATCCCTTTTCTAAAAGATATAAGCATATGTTCACAACTTTAGAAAGTAAATAAATTTCCACATTTGAACTAAGGAGCTACTAATTTACACAACAAAATGTTATTTTGAAGACAATATGTATATCATTTTATATTCTTATGTTATGATTTTGTATTATATTATGATATGATACATTATGCTATATGTTTACTTTATTTCCGTATGTATGTAAACAACTCTTATACAAAGAAAACCATTTCCATTGCATTTATTCTAATAATATTCTCTAAAATAGAGAAAATACATGTGTTATCTTATTCTTGGAGTCTCAGGCATAAAACCTTTGCTGTCAAATGATAAAACCTGCTTCTTAGGATAAACATAGAATTCATCCCAAGTCTATTTTGACCTGTCATCAAAAGAGTGAAGAGTTTTGCAAATACATTACCTGAGTTTTCTTTTTCTCATTCAGTCACTTTTTCCAAATCCAGTCTTCCTCAGTTTTATCTTTTATCCTGAAAGATGATGGCTTCTTATTTTTTTTTGTAACTTGAAAATGAAATGAAGATTCCCACCACAATGATCCTGATGGAATATAGAGAAAAGATCAGTGAACACTCACACACTGGATTTAGAAGTCCTTTATCACACACAGTTAGATTTCTTTATGCCTGAAGAAAATATGATCATCTTCTCCAACTTTTATGAACAAGTTCATTTTTATAAACAAGCTTGGTTTATAGAATTATCCAGAGTTGATTCCAAAGATGGAATCAACACCATCACTTCCAGAGAATGGTCTTGTATGTAAAGAGACTACTTGGAGCATTATCAGTCCAAATTATTTTTTAAAGTTGGTTCCAAGAATATACTCTTGATATGATTCATGAATCTTCACATTGCAAAGTGTCTGTTTTTGAGAAACTTATTAAGAATCAAACAATTCTAAATCATCATTACTTTTAACTAAATCAGTGAAGCACACTTTAATGGCATAATCAGTCAATAGTGCAATAGCCAGATAATAAAAAAAAAGCATTTTGTTTTGGTTACTTTTTAAAGCTTTTACATGGCTGTTATATTATGGTTCATATTAGTAATACAGTGGCTTTTATTTACATCTTGACAGTAACATAATGCCTAGGGAGGAAACTTCTCCCAGGTAGGAAAGATATGACTGGGTACTTAATCAGTATTGAATAAGAAAACCCTTCAGTGAGCTGTTGAAATTGTTTGTTTCCCAAGACTACTTTTTCCTAGTTAAATTCACTGAGTAATCATCACCTAGATAACTGAGGCCTTCCATTTGATACTACAAATGAATTTTATATTTGCAAAGTCTTCTCCTGGCCAATCAATGTAGAATTAAATCCAAAAAATGTCAATCTAACAACAAAGAAAAAATGACTTATTGAGACCAAAGATTTAAGGTTGCATGACAAAGAATATTTTATTTTCAATTAATAAACATATATTTGAAATTCTTAAAACCAAGAGGGCAAACAAGTGAATAGAAAAGATTAAGGCTTTGGGTATGGCAAAAGTACTTAATAGACAAGTATAACACAAGATCATTGCTAACCATTCTCCAAAATGTTTCAATCCAAGTCAGATAATATCCAAATACCAAATTCCAACTAAGAAGATTTTTCAGAAAGAAAGGAAATTTCTTAAAATCAATACAGAAATAGGCATTTGGACTTAAAATTTGTGAGAGAAAATTACATGTAATATAAGAAAAAATATATATTTAAAAAAAATCCAGAAATATTCCGTACTTAATTTCAGGTTCCTTTCATATAAAAAGACAGATCCTTATTTCTGAATCTCTTCACTCATCCTCCCCAAACCATACTTTGCAACACAACAGGCACATAAAATCACACATAACTAATAATTGCAGAATAACTAAGACCCCAAGAATACTATGAACTTCAAATTATCTCTAAATAGAGAAAAAAACAGCAACAAAAAACAAACACCAAATCCCAGCAGATATCTCTGGAGCTTATATTACCTGCCTGAAGGATGTGCAAAGGACACCTGAAGAGACTGTGGAGAATAGAAGAGGGAAGCAGAAACCTCAAGGGAGATAAATAACAACCAGAATCACCTATAGAAGAATAAATCACACTAATTTTAAAATCACTACAGAGAAAGGTCTGACTGAGATTTGGTAAATCAAGATTTAGTATAAGAAAATAGCTTGAAGTTATGTAGGACCTAAGATGGCATGGAAAATAAAAAATAAAATAATAACATTTCTTCTTGGAGAAGTGAGGATGAATAGAAACAGGAAGGTACTTTGGGGACACTTTGTGGTAGAAGAAAAGAAGTAAGCCTGGCAAATATGGATAACCTAAATGTAGTTAGAGTGTAACTATCAAATTAAGAATGAGATAAATTCAACAAAGGAAATGGGAGATACTCTGTAATATTTTAATGTAGTAAAAGCCAAAGAATACCTGAAGAATGGTACCAGTTTAAAATAAAATAGACACAGCAGTTAAATGCAATGTATGATTATGGATTTTATCCTAGGCCAGAAAAATATCTTACATTAAACATTATGTCAATAGTTGATGAAATATGAATATGGACATATATTGGTTAATAGTGTCTTATGAATATTTCTGAATGTGATAATTCTGTCTTTATGTAAAAAATAAAAATAAATTTGCTGATCTTAAGGTATACCCACTCAAGTAAGTGTCATAATGTCTGATTCAAGGGAATCAGAAGAGTGAAAAATATCCTTAAAAAGAAAACCCTATTTTCAACCTTACTACAAAGTATAGTAATCAAGACAGTTCAATACTGGCATAAGGCTAGACATATCAATGAGATATGCTGCAGAGTCTGGAAATATAACCTTGCACTTATCAACAATCATATTTGATAGAGGTGTCAAGAATAGTCATTGGGGAAAGAATAGACTTTTCAGAAGAAATACTAGAAAAATTAGATATCCACATTTATAAAAATAAAGTTGAATCCCTACCTCACACCATATATAAATATTAATCCAAATGGACCAAAGACTTACAAGTGAGAGGTCAACCTATAAAACACTTAGGATAAAACAGAGAGGTAAAACTACAACCATAACACTCCACAAAATGCCTTTTATTCATTGCCATGAAGTTTCACCCAATATTGCCTCTGTCCAAGAAACCCATTTTACAGCAAAGTAATGGATTCATTGTTTTGAATTTCACTGCTCTTCCCATATTCCCCAGTACCTGGAAACATTTCACATTATAAAATGATGGGATGGGCTCTATGACACTGTTGCCTGGAAGATAAAAGACAAGACAAAACAATACTGGTTTTCTATCCTACAAGGTGTGGTGTACATATAAAGCAAGAGCTATAGTTAAACCAAGAAGTGATCTCCTGTATTCAGAATGAAAAAAATGTTAACCAAATGGAAAGATCAGAGTGATCTTTTTCAATATGACACTTAATATTATGATAACTCACTTAAGGTATTTTTATTTGTTTTTTCAAAAGTTGAAACATGGTATGTGTGGAAGCCCTGGGGCCCAGAGAAGGAATTCTTCTACCAGTGAATACAGTCATTGCTCCTTTAAATAAATAAAAAAAACAAAGAGCAACAAAACAAAACAAACAAAAAAAATAAATTGTCCATGATTATTTGCATTGCCCCATGCTGATGATATTACTCTACTGAACTTGGTACTACACACTAAATAAAAAAGGGAAACTGGATTGCTTCATACAAATGAAGGCATAGGATTAACTTGGTCTGAATTCTCTTATAACTCCCATACATAGTAGAGGACAATGAGAAAATGAGGAAAACTAATTTTATAAAAAAGAACCAATATTGATTTGAACCCTATTCAAGTCAATGGGAATGAAGATTTGCATTATCCAATTGAGTAAAATACATGGACCAGTGCAGGAACTGGCAGAAAGTAAAGGGAACAAGAAATGGATAGTTGATAACCAAACATGATTATAATCTTACACGATATAAAAAAGAATAAAAAAATAAAGTCACAAATGCTGAGATTTAAAATGGAGTCAGAAGGTCGTTCTGGTAGTTATTCTCATGCAAACATCAGCTAGATATTACAAACTGCCAAAGTATGCATAACCATAATCAACAATGTTCCTCAAAACCATAAGGACATCTGGAAACCAGAAACAAGCCAAATGATAAGGAACTCATTAAACTATCTAACCTGAAGGACATTTGGGGCATCCCTAATATCAACCAGTCACAAACAACTTAGATATTATTTTTCTCTTTCTTTAAAAACCTTTGCCTGGAAGCACCAAGATAGGAGATGATTTAGTTTGCTATCTGAATCTGTGATCCCCAAATTGCAATTTTAAGACCTCAAATAAATGTCTTTGCTGTTTTGTAGCTTTTCTTGCTATTTCTCAGATGACAGTCCTATGACAAGATTTAGGAACTTGGTCTCAGCAGGTATTTTATTTTATATAATCATTTATCTACTCCTCCCTCACTAAATACATATATGAAGTTGAATATACCTCAGTGTCGACCTAACCTGGAAATTCAAATCACTTGTGTTCTTTGTGGTCATATGTCAAATAGTCTAACTCCTATTTCAGGCTTTCAATTACTTCCATAATCTTTGCCTGATTCACTTGTATATATTTCTGGTGCTGAGACAGTATTTTTATCAATAGATAAGCTAGATAAATGACAGTTGATAGATAGATAGATAGATGGATAGATAGATAGTTAGATAGATTGATAGATATAGATAGATCACAAAATTAAAGAAAAAAATATATAGAAGTCATTATCAACATTCCTGCAACTGACTACAAGACCAAATTTGGTATTTATGAATTATTTTCTCTATTATTTTTCCATGTTCTCTTCCCCTTAATTTCAGTTTAATATAAATTAAGTAATTATTTCTACAATAAAAGAATTGCTATTTTTCCCACAGGTGACTTTCTCTACATCAAAAATCTAAGGACTTTCTCTGTTATTTCATAACATGGCTTACCATAGGCCCATTTGACCATCTTAATCTCCACAAATATTGAGTTTAATATGGGATCTTCTGTATAACAGACAAAAGAGACACAAAAGTCCATCTGGACTAGGTTAAGATCTTTATTATGTGAAGGGTCCCACTAAAAGATGGCAGTTTTTACCTTAGCCAATAAATGCATTAAATCCAACAGACCTAAAAGTAATATGAATTAATCATAAAATTTAAAGAGTATATATAAAAACTGTGCCTTTTGTATTGGAAAATGGCAAAATATGTCAAAAATTTTCCTTGATTTGAAGAACTAGTCCAAAAAGTACCTGACCTTAAGATCTTCAGAAACTTTAATGAAGAAGTAGTTCATTTTCATGAAATTTATTTCAAATAATGCATTTGACACTTCATTTTCATGTGATTCAGATTTCACCAATATGATGTTTTCAGTGTGCAAACCAAACCGTCATCTTTGGGATGACTGATATGGTCAAGGTTTCTGTGACCTAAATTATGACTCAACTCAAGAAAACAGATATAAACATAGGGTGTATGTCCCTACATGGCTTTCAGGTGAATGCAAAGAATTTCTGATGCTTTCTGCTTATCTGAATAAGGCATAAGTATTTATTTGATCAGATAATGCCTTTAACAGTCACAAAACTGAAATTATATGCTTCAATAAGAAGACTACATTGAAAATTACATCTCATGTATATATTACTTCAAAATATACAATAATCCATAGAAATTTTCTCTCACAAACATCTATTGCTAAAATATAAAAAAAATGAATGTAAATATTATATGTATCTCCTGGAAAACCAAGCCTGGCTTGTTTTGCACCAAATATCCCAATAATAACAATAAGAAGATATAAAACAAACATAAAATGCATGTGCTTAAAAGCATTAGAGAAATAAAAGTAATCACAGATCTCTGGGACTGGTATTTTGTAGAGTAGGGAAGCCAGAGAGCTAAGCCCTCCATTTGTGGTCTCTTTTCTGTAATGGCATGTGCTAATTCCACATACCACAAATGAATGTATAAAAGTCTAAATGGAACTTTCTATGAACTCTCCCAAGAGTAACAATGGAATTTATTTTCTATCAAAGTGGAGAAGACTTTTAAAAACCCAGGTTTTGGTTTGTGACCATATACGGCCTTACTTGAAGTAAGGATAAAGAGAAAATAATAATTCTCAAGGGAATTCAAACACAGCTTGAATAATCTAATTCCTTGATTGAATAAAAATATCTGGGATATTTATTTTCTCAAGGCTAGCTGCCAGTGAGAGGCAAAATTAAAATCATAAAGAGGATGAAATCATCAGAAATACTGAATTAGCTCTACAAAATTTAAAATATAAAATCTGGCAAGTAAACAAAACTAACAAATCAAAGGAAAAGGTAAGTTTTGATAAAAAAGCTAGAACAATAGAAACATATGCATAGATGATTCAAATAATGAAAAAAAAAAAACCACTATTTAAAACAAATGTACTGTGCTCCAACTATTAAAATACAAAAATGGCTAACATTAATGAAAGAAAATTGAAAATGAAACTATATAATCATGGAAATTAAGAAGTAAATTGTTGGATTTAACAACACATTGACACAGTTGATGAGAAACTTAGTAAATTGGAAGAAAGTTTAAAAGAAAATATGCAGACCTAAGCATAGAAAAATAAAAGGATGGACAATATAGAATGTAGCATAAAATGACTTAAAGGGCACAGTGCAAATCTCTAATCTATAGTTAATTTACTTACAGTTCTGTAAAGAGAACATAAGATAATAGATAGGCAAAATATTTGAAGAGATAATGGAAGAAAAATTTTTACAAATGTTGAAAGAAATCAAGCTGTAATTTCATGGGGTCTTTTAAGTACTGGGAAGCATAAAGTTAAAAAAGGATAAATTTTCAAAACGGATAAATTAAAAAGATATTGCATAATAAATTACAAAAAAAAAGGACAAAGATCAGATTTTAAGGACATATTGTACAAAAAAATAATAATAAAGCTAGATAAGTATTGAAAACAGAAGATAAAATCATGATATATTCACAGTGTAAAATGAATATAAGTTCCAGGTTATTTCTATATCAGCAATACATCTTTCAGAATTGAAGGCAAAATGTAGATTTTTTTTCTGACAAAAAAAAATTGAGAGAATTTGTGGACAACAGAGTTGTACTATAAGGGATCTCTAGAGGGTGATCTTCAGGAAGGAGAAAAATTCATTCAATTGGATACATTGGAATACAGTAAAGAATCAAGAATAATGCAAAAAGGACATATGTGCATAAACCTAATTAAATATTAATTATATACAATAAGAATAAATGCAAAACAAATAGGAGATGCTAGATTTAAATACAAATACATCATAAATTTTATTTTTAAAATAATGAGTTTATTAATCATATTTTAAAGGAACTCAATACTATGAGCCTTACAAGAGAAACATCTTAAATAACAGTATAAAAAGTGAAAATAAAATAACGGAAAATATAAAGCATAAATTCTAACCAAAAGAAGGATGTTATCATTCTACAATAATATAATATACAAAAATAAACATCAAGGCAAGACATATTTTGAGATATAAAATGGTTACAATGGTAAAAATAAAATCAATATGGTAGTATTATGTAATCTTTGTGAACTGAATACATCTAAATATACAGCCTCAAAATATTTTTATATCATTGACATAACATGACAAACAAATTCACAATACTAGGAGGTTTTAGCACAATTATAAGTAACTGCAAGAACATGCACATACAATATTCATAATGTTATAGAAAAGTTAAAGAACATCATTAGCAAACTTGACTTATTTAAATAAGAGAACAATGCTCCCAACAACTACATTCTTTTCAAGTGCACAAGGAACACTTCCCAAAACTGATCATATTCTGGGCCTTAAAACAATTCTCAACAAATATCAAAGAATTACAATTATAAAGCATGTCTCAGAACAACATGAATATTACCTAGAAAATTTTTAAAAAATTGAAAATTCCCAAATGTGTGAGAATTTAAAGTACATTTCTAAATAAATCATAGATAGAATAATAGAAATCAGAAAATATTTTGAGTTTATTGATAGTGAAAATACAATGTATCAAAGCCTGTGAAATCAGCAAAAGGTTTGTGAAAGTCAGCCAAATCCTTACTTGCATGTATTAGGAAATAATAAAGTTTGAAAATTCAATGCAGTAAATATCCCTTCAAGAAGTTATAAAAATGACAGAAATATTAAATCAAAGTAAGCAGTGTCATAGAGGTAGTAAATTTAAGAACAAGTCTGGTTCATGAATTAATCTGTATGATATGTATGATGGTTAATTTCATGTGTCAAGTTGACTGGGTTTTGGTGTCCAGTTGTTTTAACAAGCAATCACTGGCCTGATTGTTATCAGTAGGGTATTTTGTGCATTTAAGTCAATAGTGACTTGATTGCATCTAGGCTGATTACATATCTAATTAGTAAAGGAGAATGCCTTTAGTAATGAGAGAAGACTCATCCAATCATTTGAAGGTCTAAAATGGATAACTGATGATATCAGCAGTCAGAAAGAGTTTTTAATCTCTTATTCAGTCAGCCAGCTTCTGCTGGAGAATACATTAAAACCATCATTGAAGTCCCAAATTGCAGCCTGTTCTACTGAATTCAGACTCTACAAGCCCCACGGTCATATGAACCAAATTCTATAATAAATATATGCTGTTGGTTCTGTTTCTCTAGAGAACTCTGGCCAATACAGTCTGCCAGCAACAGCTAAAAGTAGACAATTGCTAAAATATTATTTCACTCAAAGGTGACAATCAAAGATTGAGGGCAAGACAAATCTTCCCAGGGGGCAGTATTTTGAGCAGTATATCAGGTTTTCTACTTGATATGCAATTACCATGAATTATGGATCACCACAGACTCATGGAGCATGTTAAATAAGCTCAATAAAACGTTAAATGGTTTGGACTGAAAAAAATGGAAAAAAATATGGCACAGCTATCTGAAGGAGTGGTATGTGGATGGTTCTCTCCAAATGGGCACCAAATGCAAAAATGATTGTTTCCCATGTAAGTGAAAAAAAGAATTCACAGCATAGCAGTCTCAAAAAGCTCATCAGAAAGATCTGTTTTGTGGCTATGGGTCAGCTTTATTCATCAACCACATTTGTGGACCTATTTATGAAATGGCCACAGTTGCAGAGGTAAATACTGTACATGGGCTCAATGAACACAATAATCTACCTTTCACCAACTTACTACCTTTCCCCTGATCTGGATACTGTCACATCTGAATGTACAAAATGCTTGAAACCCAAATATGGCAAAATTATCTTGGAAAACTATTCAATTACCCAGTGGTAGCTTACTTCATTGAAACCCTTCAGTTTGGAGTTGACAGCACCCTGTTTCCTTATATAGTGGGTATGTACTTGTCTTCTTTACCTGCAATCCATTGTCTGTTCCTCACCATATCATGCTCATTATCATCTCTGATTAGGGGACATAATTTATGGTAAATAAAATAAAGCAAATAGCACACCCCCATAGAATTCATTAGCATAACCATAATCTACATCACCTAGAAGCATTTGGCTGGATTTAATGTAATGGTACATATTGCTAGCCAAGTAGGGCTGATCAGTATAAAATCTATAAAACTATAAAATCTTAGCCAATCAGAAAGTTTCCAGGAATAACCAAATAAGACATTGGGTCTTGATCATTAGAGGTATTCAACAAAAATCACTAAATAAATTACTATCCTTCTATATTCTAGTTATTTAGAGATGGCACTGGTTCTAAGAGATTTATAATGGGGAATTGCCTATGCAGTGCCATTGGAAGCCCATAATACTAATGCTCAGATGATTTCTGAAGTGCTATATGAACATATGGAGAATGGAGAATCTGGAAAAAGACTAATACTGCCACCCAGTGATAAATACAGGGATTAGGTATTCAATGATTCACTGATACAGTGACCAGATGCAGACCATTTGAAACATAACTACTAGCAGCTCATTGAACTTTCATAGAGTCACAACTCAGGGATATCCAAGTGCCCTTTATGCCACGGATGATAAGAGAGAATCATATATAAAATGATGGAGCAGCATAATAAAGCTCCTTAATAAAATGGAAATAGTATTACAGAACATCCATGGGAAGTGACTCAGGAGAAGTATAGCATATTCATAAGCATAATATGTAGAACAAAATTTAACTTCTGGCAGAGTTTCCTTCAACTGTTGCTAAGTGATATGAATCAATTCTACATTTCCTGCTAAAGAAAAACAAGATACTTGACTTCTCAATGGATGTTCCCAAATTGAAGGATATGATTCAAGATGGAAATCTGATGAATTTCATGTTCTGGATGGTAACACTTCGGTCAAAGTAGGCAATAATAGATACACCCAAAAAGCCAGATATGAGCGGCATAATTAGCAGGACAGAGAACAGTTGGTTCTCAACCTCAGAGCAATGCTTGTATATTTATAGATTCATGCATTGTGGCCCACAGCCTCATTATTTGGTGAGGCAAAAAAGCCTTACTGAGTGGACAGCCAATAAATACAGCACAAGGAAATGTTTTTATACAAGGTTATATGAGTTTTCTAACAGTAAATGAAAATGGGTCATGTGGATCCCACTAAATAACGCAGGTATTTGCTCAATAAAGGAATATAATACTTTTGGCCTAGTCTATGGATATGGTTACAAGGATATATAAGATGAATGAAATACAATGATGGTCAAATACCACGTTCCACTAAGCCAACCAAAGCTATTAATGTAGAAGACCATGCTGAAGAGAATAGCATAAATCTACTTAAAATATCTTTAAGTAGGATTTCCCAAGGCCAAGGACTAACAGGAAGTGTGTGTTTAGATTAAAAAGATCCATTAGCCACACTTGCTGGTGGCTTCAAATGGATTTATTATGAGATAAACTTCAATTACACTTTGTCTTCATTTCTTCTGTTATCCAAGCCACAAAAGAAAGCATTATCATGCAACTGGAATAATATATTGTATACAAAACTGCCCCTCTATATTATATGTCTATTCCAATGTGCTAAGGGGCATTATGTGCTAAAGAGAGTTCTATTGGAAATAGACTTTAAACACAATAAAAAGAAATCTTAAAGGGTTGAAAACTTAAGAGTCACACAAAAGTTGACAAAGAAGCTAGAGATGGAGAAAGGAATACCAGAAATGAACATTTTTCAGAAGAGAAGTTTTGAAATCAGCTTTGAAACTTCCCTGAAATACTTAACTGATTACTGAATTACATATGGACAGGGTGAGACTACAAGGAGCTCAGGAAAAAAAAAAATGCTGAGAAGCTGAAAGAGGTGAGCAGAAATTTCAGCAGCGTGTTAGTGAAAGTGTATAGATAAAGTCTGAAGTTCAAATTCTGCCAGGTTGGAGTGAATTATTCAATTCTTCAGAATTTCCACTGAAACCCAAGAAAGTTACATGCCTCAAGATTATGGTCTACAACTAAGAATTAATGACTGTGTTATAAATATTTACATCAAAACTAAAATAAACTCACCCCAACAAAGCCTAACATTCAAAACTCTTAGGGATAAAGGATATCTACCAATAATTTAACTTCCTGCCAGAACAAAACTCAATATCCTCAGAAGAAGACAACAGAATACAGTCTCTAAAATGTATAATCCTAAATATCCAGGGCAAAGTCTCTTAAAAATTCATTACACATACAGATAAAGGAGAAATATATGACTTGTAATCAAGAGAAAGAAAAAGTCAATAGAATCAGACTGAGATAACTCAGATATTAGAATCAACAGATGAGTTCTTAAAAATAACTATGAAAATTATGTTTAAAAATCAAGAGGCAAAATATAAGTATAATAAATGAAAAGATTAAGATTATTAGAAACTCTCAAGAAGAACCAAATGTAATTTCTATAACTAAAAACCACATTCTGAAATTAAAATTTCATTGGATAGAAGTAGCAACAAAGTGAACATTATAAAAGAAAGGATCAGTGAATTTGAGGATCAGGTAATAGAAATTATTCTGAATAAAGTAGAGAGAAAAATATTTTAAATTAACAAACACTCAATGACTTGTGAAATAGTATCAATCATTCTAAAATGCATTTATGGAGTCCCAGAAGTAGAGGAAAGAGATATAGGAGCAGAAAATATATTTGAAGCCATATTGGCCCCCAATTTTTCCATATTTCCTCAAACTTGTAAGTTCATAGTTCCAAAAATCTCAACAAACACCAAACAGGATATATACAAAGAACAATTTGATAGCATTCCCAGATAAGGAGAAAACTTTAAAATTAGGCCAGAGGTGATAAAAACACATTACATACAAATAAACATTGATACAAAATGTAATGGCATCTCTATTATGCTGAAAGAAAAAAAAAATCAACCTAGAAACAACAAATTTTTTCATTCACATGAAGACAAAATAAAGACTTTTATAGGAAAATAATGGCTGAAAGAAGTTTTAGCCAACAGAGCTAAAGAAATGCAAAAGGAAATTCTTCAGGTTGAAGGAAAACAATTTAATTCTAAAATTAGGATTTACATGAAAAATGAAGAAAATGGAAAAGTAAATATATGGTAAATAGAAGCTATTTTTCTTTTGTAAATAATTTTTTTAAATTACTGTCTAAAGCAAAATTAATAACATTATTTTCAGAGGTAATAACATATGTGGCAGAAATATATGTAACATTTTTTTATAAAGTGTAATAAGGTATAATTGGAATTATAATTTCAATATATTTTTAATTTATATATATATAAGTGATTTAATATTAATTTTAAAATATTTTTATGTTAATGATTTATAATGTTCTGTGAAGATTAATTTAATGTTTCAATTTGACTACTTTATTGTGCCCAGTTATTTGTTCAATAAGCAATGTCCTGATAGTTACTCTGAGGGCATTTTGCACTAAGATTTGCATCTGTAATCCATTGATTGTTATCTATTACTGATTATATGCATTATCAACAAAGGAGGTTACCCTCAACAATGTGGAGAGTATCTTCTTCAAATCAATTGGAGGCCTTAAATGCCAGAAGTGAGGATTTTAGAATTCAGAAAAAATAATTTCTGCCTCAACTTCAGTCAGCCAGCTTCCCTTGGGAATTTCAAACTCAACTTCAACATCATATTTGATAGAGTTTTTGGCTTTCAGCCTTCCCTGTGGATTTTGTACTTGCAGGTCTTCAGAATCATGCTAAATGAAGTTTCTAATTTTTGCTCTGCCTTATACAATTTTGACTTGCCAGCCCCAGAATAAAAGTGAGCTATTGAAATAATATCACAAAAGAGTATAAAACAAATACTAATAAAAGTGATATAAAGAGACATTTTAAAAAAAAAACTGCATTGAATGGGAAGACATCAGGAAAGTAGATATAAGATATGAAACACAGTGGGGAAAATAGAAAATATATAACAAAACCCAGTGATATCAATAATGACATGAAATGTAAAGAAACTAAACATTCTACTTAAAAGACGGATACTGTAAATTTGTTTTAAACATATGACTTTTCCTGATCTTTACAAGAGACATGTTTTATTTCTAAAATTAGTAGGGTTGAAAGTAAAAGAATGGAAATGTGGTCTATGGTTGGTGGCAAGGCCCCAGGATGTGTAAGTCCATTGAGGGTGGTGGGCCACACTTGTGGGAGATGTTTGTGTGGGATGTGGTAGGAGATGTGGAAGGTGGGCAACATGGGAATCCCAGTAGGTTCCATGTAATATTTTAGGTAATCTAAGCACATCTTAAAATATGTTTATATATATATAAATAACATTTTTGTAAGCAAATGCACATATATGCATATATATTTATATATCATTTTATAAATAGTGGTATGTATTGTGAAAATTTTGATTTTTACCCACAATAAAAAATAAATTAATTAAAATATATATATATATATACCATGTAAGCACTAAAATATAAAGATGAAATAGATGTATTAATATTAAAGAAGTAGGCATTTAGGTCCTATATAAGGGGGGATAATCCCAGAGATTGATGCCTTATTAGTGGGCTCTACTTTGGAATCTGTGCTCCTGAGAGTGACAGAGTTGGTCTCAAATAAGTCCTCCCTACACATGGTACATCAGTCCCTTCTATTCAAACCTATATGTGATGCTGGCATTTGTAGGTGAACTTCAAGAGACTGGAGCCTCTGGCCTGGCCATGTGCCAGTTGTGCTTGGAATCTTGGTGGAGCTGCAACTCCTACTCTATAGCTCAAAGGACTCACCCAAGTCACCTGGACAGGGGACACAGATGGACAATGGCCCTCCCAGGGAATGGAGAGAGCCTGCAGCTGCAGGCAGGATAATCGCATCCACCATATCCATGGGATATAAGCCCACTCTCACTTGGAGGTGGAGTGGACATCACCATCCCCAAATCCTCAGGATTGGGGGAAGAGCTAAGGACTAGTGTGGACTTAATGGTATTCTGTTGTAGACATATTGTGATTCAAGCAATGGAAGAAATTACAACAGCGAGGTGGGGCCATTGGCCACTAGACACTTTAAGGAAAGGGAAGGGAAAAGCAGATGTAATACATGGGCTTTTTCAGGACTTAGGAATTATCCTGAGTGACATTAAAACGACAGTTATAGGCCATTTTACATCAGCATATACCATGCAGAACTGTGTGGGAGAGAGTGTGGTCTATAATATGAAGTACGGTCTATTCTTAGTGACAAAGACCCAGGATATCCATTGCAGGTGATATGCCAGACCAATTAAAGATGTTTATGTGAGATGTTATGGGAGGTATGGGAGGTGGGGAACATGGGAATTGCTGTAATTTTTGTGTAAAATTTATGTAATCTAAGCATCTCTTAAAATATATATATAAATAATAATAATAAAAAAGTAGACTTCAACTTGAAGAAAGTTAATTCTTTTTTTTTTATTGAGGGTAAAAATCAAAATTTTCACAATACATACCAATATTTGTAAAATGATATATAAATAATATGCATATATGTGCATTTGCTTACAAAAATGTTATTTATATATATATATGAATATATTTTAGGAGGTGCTTAGATTACCTAAAATATTACACGGAACCCACTGGGATTCCCATGTTGCCCACCTCCCACACC
Source organism: Tolypeutes matacus (assembly GCA_026826555.1). Taxonomy (NCBI): domain Eukaryota; kingdom Metazoa; phylum Chordata; class Mammalia; order Cingulata; family Chlamyphoridae; genus Tolypeutes; species Tolypeutes matacus. The sequence continues at coordinate 1,338,910 of JAKSZT010000536.1, forward strand.
TCCCACCACATCCCACACAAATATCTCCCATAAGTGTGGCCCACCACCCTCAATGGAATTACACATCCTAGGGCCTTGCTACCAATCATAGACCACAGTTCATATCGTAGACCACACTCTCTCCCACACAATTCTGAGGAGTTTGTGCTGATTTAAAATGGCCTACATCCGTTGCCACAACAGTACCCAGGACAACCTCTAAATCCTAAAGAAGCCCCTGTATTTCAACTGCAAATCCCCTCCCTGCCCCGAAAGTGTCAAGTGGCCACTGGCTCCACCTCATTGTTATAATTTCTTCCATTGCTAGAATCACCAAATGTGTACAACAGAATACCATCAAGTCCACTCTAGTCCATAGTTCTTCCCCCAATCCTGAGGGGACTGGGATGGTCATGTCCACTCCACCTCCAAGTGAGAGAGCGCTTATATCCCATGGATATGGTGGGTGGAATGATCCTTTCTGCAGATGCAGGCCCTCTCCATTCCCTGGGATGGCCGTTGCCCATCGTTGTAACCTCTCCAGGTGACTTGGATGAGTACATTGAGCTGTAGGGTAGGAGTTGCAGCTCCACGGAGATTCCATGCACACCTGGCACATAGGCAGGCCAGAGGCTCCAGTCTCTGGAAGTATACCTAAAAACTCCAGCATCACAGATAAGTTTGAATAGAAGGCCCTGATGAACCATGTGCAGGGAGGACTTATTTGAGTCCAATTCTGTCACTCTCAGGAGCACAGATTCCAAAATAGAGCCCACTGATAAGGCATCAGTCTCTGGGGCTATCCCCCCTTATATAGGACCTGGGTGGTTCCAGAGCTCTCGGGAGCCCCTCTGTGTGGGGTGATAGGCACTTTGACATTCTAAGAGCTCTTACTGAGGTGTGTAAGAGTTGCCTCTGGGATAAACTCCTGACTCTCTTTGAAGTCTCTTAGCCACTTGAACTCATTTTTCTTTACATTTTCCCCCTTTTATTGAAGGTCTTTTTCCAGTTGTGTTGCCAATTGGCACTTAGTATTAATCCCTCATTGCCAGGGAGGCTCATCCCCGGGAGTCATGTTCCACATTGGGGGGAAGGTAATGCATTCATATGCTGAGTTTGGCTTAGAGAGAGGCCACATTTGAGCAACAAGGAGGCTCTCATATGGCAAACCTTAGGCACCCCACAACAGCAAGTTAAGTCTCAGTTACAAGAGCAAAGACTCACAAGGGTAGTCATCAATAAAAAGAACCCATCAGTGGGTCATCCTCTTTTGACACTGTTCCTGCACTCAGAGGACTATTGCTGCTCTCTTGAAGACTGTGGCAGAGCTCTCCAGGCTAGGAATTCAGGTTCCCTCATTTATTGTGTGATTGTCCACCCATCGTGACCATGCCCCATCTTTTGATCCTTTGAACAATTTTGTATATCTTTCATGTATATTTGGGTGAACTAACTCCCATGAATCTCCCCTTCTAGACACCCCTCACCAATAATCCCCTGCAGTATGCATTGTAACCCTTCTGTGATCCAAATCCTCCGTGAACATGTAGTCCATAAAATAATCCAATACACTTAATAGGAAAAAGAATCAACAATGATAAGCTTACATGCAAGAGACAAACATAAGAAAACTCAGGAAAAAAAACAAATAATCAAACAAAAAAACCAAAACAAAACAAAATATAATTAGTAGATTGGGACATGCAATAAAAATGGGGAAAAAAGCAAAAGAAATGCCTTTAAATATATATCTATTCCTTTTTCCTTTTATCACTGTGTTATCGGATGTCCAGTGTGTCGTGACACCTTCCCCCTTTCAATCCCCATTGTCTCCCAAATTTTCATTTAATTTTCTAAGAAGTTTTAGGTCACAGCAAAGTCACACATGGAGTACCAGAGACTTCCAGATACCAAACCACTCCCCCCTTCCCCACCCCATATTAACCCCACCCTTTTTTTGGATGTTAGCATTGTTATAACTGTTATACAGATAGCAAAATATAGCATTAAACATTGTCAATGATTTACAGTACAGTTTACAATTTAGATGATACAGTTTAATAAATTTGATGATATTTACCATGTCCTGTGTCCATTACTGTAAGGTAATGAAAAACCTTTCGCATGACCACCAAACATCCCATTAGATCTTGACTGTTCCCTTCCCGCCAGCCCCCCAGGGCACATGACACCACCCTATCCTGACCCATGGAATGTCAAGATTCACAGTTACATGCCCTGGGAATTTGAACCTGCCTTTCCTAATCCACCCACCCGCCAGGACTGCACAACCAAACCCAGGAACACCACCACTCATCTGCCCCATCCCCCAACATGCAACCTCACTTTATCCCTTTACCATAGATTATGTCCATATGGGTGATGGCTCAAAGCCTGCTCTTCTCTTACTCTCTGTTGTTAACCTATCTTTCAGACAATGGTTCTCAGAGACTGCTCACTTTCCTCAGTTCAGTTCAGTGAGGCCATGTACTGTTCATCCTTCAGTGCCTGGATTCCTTCACTCAACATAAGGTCTTCAAGATTCATCCACGTTATTCCATGTATTAGCACTTTATTCCTTCTTACAGCTGAGTAAAATTCCATTGTATGTATGTACCACATTTTACTTATCCATTCTTCTGTTGATGGGCACCGGGGCTGATTCCAACTTTTGGCAATGGTGAACAATGCCACTATGAACATTGGTGTGCATATATCTGTTTGTGTCTTTGCTTTCAGTTCTTCTGGGTATATACCCAGCAGTGGAATTGCTGGATCATATGGAAAATCTATTGTTAGTTTTCTGAGGAACTGCCAAACTGTCCTCCAAAGTGGCTGGACCATACTGCAGTCCCACCAGCAGTGGATGAGGGTTCCTATACCTCCACATCCTCTCCAACATTTAGGGTCTCCTGTTTTGTTAATAGTGGCCATTCTGATGGGTGTAAGATGGTATCTCATTGTAGTTTTGCTTGGCATTTCCTGGATAGCAAGCGATGTTGAGCATTTTTTCATGTGCTTTTAAGCCATTTGTATTTCTTCCTTGGAGAAGTGTCTTTTTAGGTCTCTTGCCCATTTTTTAAATGGATTGTTTGTCCTTTTATTTTCAAGGTGTGAGATTTCTTAGATATGCAGAATATTAGGCTCCTATCAGATATATGGTTGCCAAATATTTTCTCCCATTGGGTAGGCTGCCTTTTTATTTTCTTAAAAACATCTTTCAGGTGCAGAATTTTTTTAATTTTGATGAGATCCCATTTATCTGTTTTTTCTCTTGCAGCTCGTTCTTTGGCTGTGAAGTTCATGAAACCATTTCTTATTACAAGGTCCTGTAGATGCTTCCCTACATTATCTTCCAAGGTCTTTATGGTTTGGGTTCTTATATTTAGATCTTTGATCCATCTTGAGTTGATTTTTGTATAAGGTGTGTGATGGTATTCTTCTCTCATTCTTTTGGATATGGATATCCAGTTCTCCAAGCACCACTTTTTAAAGAGGCTATTCTCTCCCAACTGAGTGGGCTTCCTGGCCTTGTCAAATATCAGATAACTGTATATGCGAGGATCTATATCAGGACTCTCAATTCAGTTCCATTTGTCAGTAGGTCTATATTTGTGCCAATACCACGCAGTTTTGATCACTGTAGCTTTGTAGTCTGTTTTAAAGTCAGGTAGTGTGATACCTCCAACTTCATTTTTCTTTTTCAATATGTCTTTGGCAATTTGGGGCCTCTTGACTCTCCAAATATATTTTGTGGTTAGTTTTTCCAGTTCCTTAAAAAATATAATGTTGGATTTTATTGGGATTGCATTAAATCTGTAGATTAGTTTGGGTAGGATAGACATCTTGTTGATGTTTAGTCTTCCTATCCATGAACAGGGAATATTTTTCCATTTGTGTAAGTCTTCTTTGGTTTCCCTTAACAGTATTGTGTAGTTTTCTGTATATAAGTCCTTTACATCTTTAGTTAAATTTATTCCTAAGTATTTGATTTTTTAGTTACTATAGTAAATTGTATTTTTTTCCTGATTTCCTCCTCAATTTGCTCATTATTGGTGTACAGAAATGCTCCTGATTTTTGAGCATTGATCTTATAGCCTGCAACAGTACTGAACTCCTTTATAAGTTCTGGAAGCCTTTTTGCGGATTTCTCAGGGCTTTCAATGTATAGGATCATGTCATCTGCAAATAACGAAATTTTTACTTCTTCTTTTCCAATCTGGATGACTTTTATATCCTTTTCATTTCTCAGTGCTCAAGCAAGTACTTCTAAGACAATGTTAAATAGGAGTGGTGATAGTGGGCATCCTTGTCTTGTTCTCGATCTCCAAGGGAAGGCTTATAGGATTTCACTGTTGAATATAATGTTAGCTTTGGGTTTTTCATATATACCCTTTATCATATTCAGAAAGTTTCTGTCTATTCCTATCTTTTGTAGTGTTTTTATGAGGAAAGAGTGCTGTATTTTAGCGAATGCTTTTTCTGCATCTATAGAGATGACCATGTGATTTTTTTCTTTCAATCTGTTTATGTGGTGTATTACATTGATTGATTTTCTTAAATTGAATCATCCTTGCATACCTGGGATGAAACCCACTTGGTCATGTTGTATAATCCTTTTGATATGTTTTTGAATGCGATTAGCAAGTATTTTGTTGAGGATTTTAGCTCTAGGATCATTAGAGAAATTGGTCTGTAATTTTCCTTTCTTGTGGTATCTTTATTTGGTTTTGGTATTAGGGTAATGTTGGCATCATAGAATGAATTAGGCAATATTCCTTCTACTTCTATTTTTTGGAAGAGCTTAAGTAGAATTGGTGTTATCTCTTTCTGGAATATTTTGTAGGATTCAACTGTGAAACCATCTGGTCCTGGACTCTTCTTAGTTGGGAGGTTTTTGATGACTGAGTCTCTCTCTTTACTTGTAATTGGACTGTTGAGTTTATCTCTTTCTTCTTTCTTCAATGTAGGCTGTTTGTGGGTTTCTAGAAACTTGTCCATTTCCTCTAAATTATCATTCTTGTTGGCATATAATTTTTCAAAGTATCCTCTTATGATACTCTTTATTTCTGTGGGGTCAGTAGTGATATCCCCTTGCTCATTCCTTATTTTATGTATTTGCATCTGTTCTCTCGTTTTCTTTGTTAGTCTGGCTAAGGATTTGTCAATTTTATTGATATTCTCGAAGAACCAACTTTTGGTTTTGTTTATTGTTTCCAGTGCTTTCTTATTCTCTATTTCATTTAGTTCTGCTCTAATCTTTGTTATTTCCTTCTTTCTACTTCCTTTAGGTTTATTTTGTTGTTTTTTTCCAATTCCTCCAAGCATGCAGTTAGGTCTTCAACTTTAGCTCTTTCTACTTTACTAAGATATGAATTTATGGCTATGAACTTCCCTCTCAGGACTGCTTTCACTGCATCCCATAGGTTTTGATATGTTGTGTTGTCATTTTCATTCGTTTCAAGGTAGTTACTGATTTCTTTTGAGATTTCCTCTTTGACCCACTGTCTGTCTAAGAGTGTATTGTTTAACTTCCATATCCTTCTGCCTAACCTGTTTTTTTGGCCCTTAGTGATTTCCAACTTCATTCCGTTGTTGTCAGAGAAATTACTTTGTATAATCTCAATCTTTCTGAATTCATTGAGTGTTGTTCTGTGGCCTAGCATGTGGCCTATTTTGGAGTATGTTCCATGTGCACTCGAGAAGAATGTAAATCCCGCTGTATTTGTGTGTAGTGTTCTGTATATGTCTATTAAGTCCAGGTCGTCTAATGTATTGTTGAGTGCCTTAGTTTCTTTATTGATTCCTTGCCCAGATGTTCTGTCTAATGATGATAGTGGTGTGTTCAAGTCCGCTGATATAATTGTAGAGGCATTTATTTCTCCTCTTAGTTTTTCCAGAGTTTGCTGCAAGTATTTTGAGGCACCCGATTAGGTGAGTAAATGTTGATGATTGTTCTATCTTCTTGAGAGATTACTACTTTTACTAATATGTAGTGTCCATCTTTGTCTCTTACAATAGTTTTGCATTTAAAGTCTATTTTGTCTGATATTAGAATAGCTACTCCTGCCCTTTTTTGGCTATTATTAGCTTGTAAAATGGTTTTCCAGCCATTCACTTTCAGCTTCCTTGAATCCCTGGGTCGAAGGTGGGTTTCTTGTGGACAGCATATAGATGAATCATATTTTCTTATCCATTCTGCCAATCTGTGTCTTTTGTTTGGTGAATTTAATCCATAAACATTCAGTGCTATTACTCATAACGAATTTCTTACTTCAGCCATTTTTTCTTTGGGTTAATGTATGTCATATGTTGTTTTGTTTCTCTTTTTGTCTTTTCAGGTGTTTTTAAACTCTCCTCCAACTCTCTCTCCCTTGATTTTTTCTTTCAACTTGTAGAGATTCCTTTGGTATTTCTTGAAGTGCTGGTTTCTTCTTGACAAACTCTATTAATTTCTGTTTATCTGTGAATATTTTGAACTCTCCATTATTTTTGAATGCCAGTTTTGCTCGATAGAGAATTCGTGGGTGGAAGTTTTTTTCTTATAGTATTTTGACTATGTCATACCACTGTCTTCTTGCCTCCGTGGTTTCAGATGAGAAATCAGCATTTAATCTTATTGTGCTTCCCTTGTATGTGATGGTTCTCTTTTCTCTTACTGCCTTGAGTATTTTCTCTTTGTCTTGAGCTTTGGGCATTTTGACAAGTATATGTCTTGGAGTTGGCCTGTTAGGATTTATACTGTTTGTGATGCGCTGTGCTTCCTGGATCTGCACATCCATCTCTCTCAATAGAGTTGGGAAGTTTTCAGCCATTATTTCCTTCACACCTTCTGTTCTCTTTCCCTTCTCTTCTCCTTCTGGGATGCCCATAATGTGTATGTTTGTGCATTTTGTATTATCGGTTAATTCCCTGAGTCCATGCTGGATTTTTTCTATCTTTTTGTCTATCTGTTGTACTATCTCTTTGATTTCAGCTGTATTGTCATCCATATCACTAATATTTCCTCTGCCTGTTCAAATCTGCTGTTATATGAATCCAGCGTCTTTTTCATTTCTTGGCTTGTGCCATTGTTCATCATCATATCCATTACCTTTTAAGGCATGTTTGCAATTTCTTCAGTATGTTCTTCCTGTGTCTTCTTTATATCCTTAATCTCTTCTTTCAGTTCTTTAAGTTGGTCCATATTTGTTTGGATAGCTTTGATTAGTTGTTCGATGTTCTGCATCACTTCCTGGTTTTTATTTTGTGCATTGGAATGGTCCATGTTTTCCTGTTTCTCAGAGTCATTTGTATTTTTTCGTTGTCTTCTGGTCATCATATTACCTTGATGGGTTTGTTCAGTTGATTAGCTTTACTCTATGCTCTAGAGTTTTATTTAGCTGGTTGTTCTGCGTGTGAGTTAAGTTTTCTCTTTGGCAGTTTTTCTTCTTATTTTATTTCCTTACTTCTTTCTATGTTCCCTTGAAGGCAAAATATTAGGGCCAGAGGAATCAAAAGATGTATAGAAGGCAGAAGGATAATAGTAATATTGATAAAAGTTAGAAGAGGGGCAAAAGAGACTCAATGAGATTAATATTTAACTTGTGTAGGCAGTGTAGAGTAATAGGAAAAAAAGTGCAGTTCCTACAATGGACTGGGAAAACAAATGGAGGGATATATATAGTGATTTAGAAGCCTAGAATTATGAGGAGGGAGAGAAATAGTAAAGAAATGTCTGAAAGGGAAAAGTTAATACTAATTTAAAAAAAGAAGAAAACAAAATAGATGGAATAGAAATTGACACCCTTAAGTTGTGGGCCTATGAAAAAATGTTGTATCTAAGAGCCACAACAGAAAGCAGAAGGCAGAAAGATGAAGGAAGGATAAGCGATAGTTTGTAATACAGAATCAATATAGACAGCGAGTGGGAAATTATTGAAGAAGAAGAACAGCAAAGAATTGACAAGCTAGCAGCACCTAATTTTGAAAAAATGAAAGAAAAAGGAAAGGGGTGAGGAAAGAGGAAAATAAAGCAAGAGACCAGAAAGAAACAGAGAGAAACCAAAGATCCACATAGGCAAGCAGTCAAACAGAGCTAAGGGAGGTCAATGATTCTCCTAGTGTCCACGTGGATCCTCTCTGCCTACTTGTTTTTATCAATCAATTTCCCCACAGGGTTCTATATCCAGGTCCTGAAGCAGCTTTTAGCTATTAAACTAAATTAAAAAGAATTTATTTTTCATTTATCGAAGTGACCTTCTCACTTATTTTTATTTTTATTTTTATTTTTATTTTTTTAGCGAAATACAGGACCCAAAATAATTCCTCCTCTAGACCAACCCCCTTACGGAAGGGACCCTAGCTGGGCCTGTGGAAATTAATCAAGCACGTCCCACTTCCTGGACTCCCCAGGTTAGCTGTAGCTCTGATGTTAGTCAGTGCAGAGTGCTAAAGACGGCCGATTCTGCCCCTTCTGGAGCCAAGCACCAGCGTCACCAGGTTGCTATGTAAATCAGTTTGACTGCATATTTGCATCTGCTGTCAGTCTGATGCTGCTTCAGGTTGGCTTATCTGCTCCCAAAAGCTATGGGGCAGTGCAGGCAGCCAGATCGATGTCAAAAAATAAAAATAAAAAATACACTTCCCTGTCCTCCAACAGAACCCTCCCTCTTTTGGGGAATGTCCTTTGTTCCGGGCTCCGTGGTGGCCCGGGTCTTATCCCTGGGCAGCTATAGAAATCAACTCCCTCCTCTGACCAGAATCCCCACCCCTGTTCACTGGGTACCAATTAGTTCTGGCTGTTCTCTTCACACAAGGTCCAAGGGGTGCCAGGCAGCCAAATCCCCAGAAAATAAATCTTTCTTGCCCTGCTCGCGGCTCCAAGTGGCTGTTTTATTATTATTATTTTTTCCCTAAATGCAGAGCTCAGCCGTCCATGCCAACCACCACCAGCAGGCTTAAAACTCACGAATCTCTACTGTTGATCCACACCATTGATCCACGCAGATAGATGTCCCAAGTTTCTCACTCAATGCGTGCACAGCACAGACCCCCGGGCAGGACCCCATCCACAATCCGCCTTGCTCTGGGAGCTTGCAGTGTGTGCCCTCCTACACTAACACTATCTTGCCCCCCCTCAGAAGGTTATTTCATAACGGTAAATCTTCTGTTTTCTAAGAAGATATGTTAATTCTAAATGTGAATGCATTCAATAACTGAGTTTCAATAAACATGAAACAAAATTGAGAATATAAAAAGAAAAATAGTGAAATTCACAATCACCGTTGGTAATTTTTGTGATCCTTTATGTAAATGATAGAACAAATAGATGAAATAAATAATTAAGGAATATATTTGAAGAAAACTCTCATCCAAGTTGACCTAATTTAACATTTACAGATTGCTATACACATTAAACACAGAATATACATTCTTTTCAATTGCATATTGAACAGTCATAATAGACCATATGGCATGCTATGAAACAAGACCTAATATTAATAATATTAACATAATTAATATTACTCTACATTACTCTCTAAATAATAGAGTATGTCCTCTTACTATAAGACAATTAAATTACAAATCAATAACAATAAGATTCCATGGTACTCAAGTTTAAAGATGACTTTGGGTGATGCTCATCTCCTGTATCCATGCCTTTGCGTGATGTGATCCTCTATCCTTGAGAATGGGTTGGACCTAGTTGTTACTAATAAATAGAATATGGATAAAATATTGGGATGTCAATTCTGTGATTAAGTTATAAAAGAATATGATTTCTGTCATTACCTGTCACTCTCTGGCTGTCCTTCCATGTTTTCTGTGATGAAGGAAATTGGGAAAGCCCACATGGCAAAGAACTGAAGGTGGCTTTCAGCCAACCAACAGTGAGCACAGGAATCCCTTTGTCTAACAGCTCATAAGAAACTGAATCCTGCCACTGACCATGTCAGTTAGATAGAAAGTGCAACCTTAGGCATTTCTTCAAATGAGAATGGAGCAGAAAACGTATATGATGAAATATTGTAGTCTGAGCTGATACCTTGATTACAGTTCCTCAAGAAGGGGAATCTGCTATGCTATGCCCAGTTTTTGGACCTAGACAACCTAGAGATAATAAATTGTACTGTTTCAAGCCACCAAGTTTTGAGGTAATTTGTTATGCAGAAATGGATATTTATTACATATATCTATAAAATCTTCCAAACATTTGAAAACTTAACAATAAAAATTTAAGGAGCCATTAACCACAGAAGAAATCATGATATAAATAAGCAAATAGTTAGAAATAAACAATAACTAAAATATACCAAAATATGTGGATATAATGAAAGCAGTGTTTAAAGGTAAATTTATTGCTTAAATGCTTATATTAAAAATAAATGTTTAAAACAACTATTTAAATTTTTACCTTAAAATTAAAATATGAGGAGAGATTTAATGTTAAAGTAAGAAAAATAAAGTTTATAATAAATTCAAGATCAAAGATCAATGAAATAGAAAATGTGAAATAAATGTTAAAAAGCCAAGTTATGTAATTGATATAAAAAGTTATTTATTTGATAATAAAATTGACAAACCTCTAGAAAATATTATCTAGATTAAAATCCAAAGGACACATACCAGAAATATAAGATGAAATTCACTACAGATCTCTCAGATATTAACAGTATGCTCTTTTTAATATGTAGAAAATTGTGTTGTCCAAAAATCGATGCAACAATATCTTCCATCAAATATTCTGTTCTGTAATATGACTGTCCTACTCCCCCATCAAGCATTGTATCTATTTCTCCACTACTTCAAAGATGGCCATACCATGTGAATAATTTTACCAATAGAAGATTGTGGATGTGTAACTGTGACAGTTCTGAACATAGCCCTTATCTGGACTGATAGCCTCTATATTCTAACACTAGAAGCCCTGCACATCATGTAAGAAATATATCCTGCTGGAGGAATTTTGTGAAGACATCTTGCATATAAATGGAAATAGAGAGGGACACAGAGGAACTCTTCCAGGTGTCACTCCTGAGACTCCATGAATGGGAACTAAGCTCTCTTGAATCCTCAGACAAACCAATAATCAGTTGAAAACACAAATTGACTGCAGTTCAAGCCACAGGAAGCAAAAGAAACACCTAGCCAAACCCTGTCTGAATTTCTGTCTCACAAAATCTTGAGAAAAAATAAAATGGTTGTTGTAAAGTCACAAAAATTTGGAGTCATATATCATTGTGACAGTTTAACACATGTGCCAACTTGGCCAGATAATGGTCCCCAGCTATTTGGCAAAGGAAGCAAAGAGGCCTGATTGTTACTTTGAGGGCATTTAGTGGAATTAAACCATTAGTTAGTTGATTGTGTCTATAGCTCATTACATCTACATCAACTGAGAATATTGCCTTTAGCAATTAGAGATATCTCATCTAATCAACTGAAGGCCTTAAAGGGGAAGTGATGATTTCAGCAAGTCAGAAGAGAAAATTCCCATCTCTATTTTGGCAAGCCAGTTTTCCTGAAGAATTCATTGTAAACCTTCATCAGACTTCCCAGCTTTCAGCCTGCCCTACAGAATGTGGACAGGTACAGGCCCACCATCATGTGAGAAAATTTTCTAAATTCTCATAATATTTACAGATCACTCCTGTTGGTTTTGAGAGAACCCTGATGACTAATACAATCATGTAGGAAAAGATACACTGAACAATAATTGGAAATTCAAAATGAGGTGCATCCATAACAAAAATCTAAAGCATGTGGAATTGACTTTGGTGCCATGTGGTAGATGGAAACTGGAAGGGCTTTGTCTTAGTTCCCAAGGTTGCTAAGATATGTACCATGCAGTGGGTTGTTTTAAACAATGAAAATTTACTGACTCACAGCTTTGAAGCTAGAAGTTCCAAAATCAAGGCATTAACAAGTTGATGCTTTCTCCCTGAAGACTGCTCTGTTTCTGGCTTCCAGCAAATCTTGGGGGCCTTGGCTTTCTTGTTACATGATAATGTCTTTCCTTTCTATTCTGGGTTATATTGACTTCAAGTTTCTACGTGGACACAGGACTTTCTCTTTATAAAGCCTACAGTGATACGATTAAGGCCAAACCTCATAAAGTTGGGTCAAACCATAACTAGAAATATCTTCAAAAAGTTATATTGACACAGGTTCACACACATGGGAATTAATTATAATTAAGAATGCTTTATTTTTCTTGGATACATAATTCAATCTAACACAACCTGTGCTTTGGACCCCAAAAAGGCATGTTCTTTCCATTTGCAAAATATGTACATTCAATCACAACATCCCAAATGCCTTAACTCATTTCAATAATAATGTTAAGTACAAAGTCTCATTAAAATCAGTCATGAATGTGATCCATCCTGGGCATATCCAAAGGTAGGAAAAACATAGGATACACATTTTGTGGCAGTTTGAGATTACTTATGTATTCCAAAAAGAGAGATTATGTTTGTAAAATGGTAATTGTGCCCAGTTGTCTGGCCAAGCATTTATGGGCTTTAGCCATTGGTGAGTTTACTGCATAAATGGCTGATTATAACTACATCAACCAGGGAGATTGCCATTAGCTTTATGCAATCTGTTGAATGCCTTAAAAGAGGAAGTGATTTCAGCATTCAGAGAGAATTTCCCCACTCATCTTTGGATAGCCAACATCTCCCAGAAACTCAACAAGGACCTTCACTGGAATTTCATTGGAGTCCCTGGTTTATAGCCTGCTTACAGAACCTGGACTTGTTCATCCCCATGTTTATGTGAGAGACTCTTATAATATTTCATACTATTTACAGATATCCCCTGTTGGTTCTGTTGCCCTAGAGAACCCTGACTAATACAACTTTTTGGCTGACTAATACAGAATTTGGTACCAAGAGTTTGTTCTTATTTTGCAATTACCAAAAATGCTGGGATGGTGTTATAAGTGGGTAAGTGGTATTTTTTGGAAGAATTGTGAGATGCTTCATGAAAAAAGGCCTAAATTTCTTTTAAAAGACTGTTGGTAGGAATATGGAGCCTTAAGATATTTCTGATAAGGCTTTAGAAGGAAATGATGAAACTATTATTGGAAACTAGAGGAAACGTGTTTCATGTTTTATAGTTGCAGAGAACTTACCAAGATTGACTCCTGATGTTATATGGAAGGTAGAAATTGAAAATTATGAATTTGGCCATTTAGAAAAGATTTTCAAACTAAATGGGAAAATGCAACCTGGCTTCCCCTTGCAGATTGTAGCTAAATGTTATGACAACTTAATTATTGGACAAAGAGAAACCAGAAAATGATTCCAGAAATTCCCAACTTCTGGAAATCAAGTCCCCATAAGATAGTGCCCCATTTGAGGGATTAACTTAACTTGGAACTTTTAAGCCAGGATTGAAAATACAGTTACCCTGGAAAGACTTGTGGAAAGTCTTACTATCTGATGGCTTGGACCCCTCTTTCCTGCATGCTAAACCAACAGGATTTTTGTGAGAGCTGTGAAAGCAAAACCACTGTCAGCTTTGACAAAAAGGGACCTGGAGGGGAGAGATGGAAGGGAAAACAGCTTTAAGAGGAAAATCATGGAAGCTAAGTTCTGGAATTAAGACATTTCCTTGAACCAAAAGAGGGGCCACAATCATGTGCACAGAGAGGGTGAATTTGCCCAGGTATTTAAAGAAGGTGGATGTTCCAGCCCATTGTTCAGGGTGAGTGGGGCATATTTCCCAACGGTTGGGGAGAGTTAGATTGACACCACAGTTCTCTGAGAGTGGTGAACTTGTTCCCCATAGTTTGGGGAGAGTGAGGTTACACCCCATTTCTCTGAGATGTTTGGGCCTTCCTCCCAGATTTTATGTAAGGCCAGATCACTAACTCACAGTTCTGAGACTGTTGGACCTGAATGCCAGAGATTAGGAAGAATGTTGCTGTAACTTCTCTGTACTAAGGGAGTTGAGACTGTACCCCAGAGATTGGGGAAAGAGTGGCCATCATTGTTCTTGGAGGATGAGGTCTGGAGCTCAGTCATCACTAGATGCTTGATGAGATTGGGGAAAGAGTGGCCATCAATGTTCTTAGAGGATGAGGTCTGGAGCTCAGTCACCCCCCAGATGGTTGATGAGGGTGGAACCAAGGACATGGCTGTCGGGCAAATCTGTGGAAATGGTGTGTCCTCATGAAGCCCCAAGGATAAGAAGAAACTATCATCTTAAGAATGACTCTCAGACTTTGAAACCTAATGTAGTATGCCCTTCAGATTTTTGGGGACCAATGTCTCATGTTTCCATCTCAATTTCTCCTTATGGTAATGCACATGTTTATCCTATGTCTTTCCCTTTGTATATTGGAAGCAGATAAATTGTTTTGTAAGTTCACAGGCCTACAGCCAGAAGGGTTTGCCCCAAGAAAAACTGTATTTGTAAAACAGTGGTGTGATTTTGTATTCAGCATTGCTAACTGAAAGGATTTAAGGTTTTAGAATATTGTAATATCTTTTTGAAATTCAGAGAAATTTGAATGTGTGGCAGTTTGAGATTACTTATAAATTCCAAAAAGAGAGATTGTGTTTGTAAACTGGCCTGTTTCTCTGGGTATGATAGACTTTGATTGTATTAGATTCAGCTGAAATGTCTTTCATTAAATTATATTAAGATTAGGCTTTGTTTCAATCACACCAATAAGGTATAACTCAGGTTAAGTCCTTGCCCCCTTGATGGACTATACAAACAGACACTCACTCAAAAGAGCACACAGAAGATAAGAGAGGAAAGAAGAGAGAGTTCCATAGACAAGGCAGAGGAGAGAACTTTGATCTTGGGGCCCAGGAGAGAGCTGAGACATTCACCTGATAGTTTACAGATGACATTGTAAATAGAACAGAGCAGCTGAGCTTGGAAGGAAATGAGTCCTATGCCAGTCTACAGCTGAGATTTAAAGAAGATGGGATCATGGAGCCTTAAGAGGAAGAGGAAGGCCCAACACTAGCAGACGTTGGCAACCATCTTTGTGGGGGAAGTACCTCATATGGCATCTTGAGTTGGACTTTTTAGGGTCTTGTAAATGTAAGCTTCTGTCCCAAATAAATGCCCTTTACAAAAGCCAACAGATTCCTGGTACTTTGCATCATTACCTCTTTGGATGATTAATGCACATTCCCATTCAAGAAGGAATAATTTTCAAGGAAAATAGTGGTCACAGGTCCCAAGAAAGTCTGAAACACTTGAGGGTAAGCACCATTAGATCTCTAGGTCTGAGAGCAATTTGTGGAGTTATACTTTGTTCTCTGGACCTTCTGCAGCAGCACCTCCACCCTTTTAATGCTTGTGCAGTAGTCAGGCCCTACATGAATGCTAAATTATAGTACCTACCTTCTCTGAGCACCAGAATGGCATTCAGCCTGTCCAAGAATGTTAGGGAACAAGTCCCAGCATTGGTATATTTTACTTCAAGTTTCAGGCTTACCCTTAATAAAACAGGGCAGAAGATCTGTCCCCTTTAAGGGCAGAGGTGACTTTCTTTCACCAAACACATGGGTGGGTCTTTTCTCTTGGTCCAAGGGGATCTCTTTGCTCCAGAATTCTGCTTCCATGCTTCTGCCCTTAAGTCATATTTCTTTCAATCAACCAATTCTCTGTCTCTTTCAGTCCAGAATGGCAGTGCTCACATAATTTTTTTTAAAAAATTGTCAGATTTTCATGCAGTTCAAAGAGGTTCAAACAATCAGACAAAAGCACTTTCCACACATCTTTACTGAATAACTACTGTGGTGGTGTGTAGCTGTATGTACCACAGAAAAACATGTTCTTAAATTTAAAGCATTCATGCAAAGTGTGATCCCATTGTAAGGAGTACCTTTTGATGAAGTTACTTCTGTTAAAATGTGGACCAGCCCAATTAGAATTGTTATTAATCCTGTTACTGGAGTTCTTCATGAGAAGAATGAGATTTAGAATGAGAAGAGAAAGACACAGGAAGCCAGAGGCTGGACATTGATGGAACCTGGAAGAGAAGGGAGAGATGAAGCAATGCCACCATTTGCTAGCTGTGACAGAGTAGTCAAGAATCACCAGAAGCCAGTCAGAGAGCACCACATTCTTTAGGAAGAAAACATCACTTTAATGACATCTTGATGTGGACATTTTTCCAGCCTCAAGCCATGAGCAAATTAATTCCCATTGATTAACCTAAACAATTTCATTGTGTTTGCTTGAATGGCCTAGTTAATTAAAACAAATTTTGATACCATGAGAGTACTGTGTTGCTATTGCAAACACCAAAAATGTAGAAACACCTTTGGGATGGGGTAATAGCTAGAAGATGGAAAAAATATGGGGAGCATGATAGAAGACAGAAGTTTAAGAGGATTGCTTTAGAGGAAAAACCACTGCCTTCTGTTTGCCACCCTTTAGGAAACGAATATGTATTTTGGTATTCTTGGGCCCCCACTGTTTCCTGGGCCTATGAAGGAGATAGCAGATTGCTAATTCATAGATCTTTAAAGAAAGGGGAGCCACCATTGAGGAACTGTATAAAGGAACTGGACACAAGTAACCTAATCCATACCTGTTATGGATTTAGCAGTTGAGAACCTGACCCTCAAGTTGATGCCATAATGACAGGGGGAGATATTGGGGAAGGGATGAGTGTATTTTGTGCATATGAGGCATGTGTATTTTTATTGCTAGAGGGTGAACTGTGACAGAGGGTGTTTTCTAAAGTTGGATACAACAACATCTCCACTCATGTTATTTTCCATATCACTCTACCACTCCTCAATCAAGATATGCAGCCAATTCTCCACCTTTTGAATCTGGGTAAGCCTATGGTTGCTTTATGTAATAGAGTATGATAATGTTTTGCTGGTTGAGTTCCAGGAGTGTCTATTATGCAGCCTGACAGTGTTTGCCTCCTTCATCTGACAATTGAGCTGCAATTTTAGAAATTTGACAACCTTGCTGAAAAGACCACAACTATATTCCCTACATCTTCATGGAGAGGAAGAACCTAACAGAACCCAGCCTTACAACCATCTCTGACAAGGTACTAGCTATTCATACCCCAGCCAGTAGCTGAGTACCAGAGAGGGACCTTAGGTACATGGAGCAGAAGAACTGTTCTGTTTATATTACTAACTCAAATAAATCATGTGATCTAATACAACACTTATTGTTTCAGCAGCTAAGTTTTAGGATTGTTTGATATACATGAATACATAACTGAACAGGAGAAATGAGAAAGGAGATTCTAAAATTGTATTAAAATTAAAGAGTCCTACAACTGTTAAACTCTTCTGAAAAGAAAGTTGTAGAGTTTCACATTACAAGATTTTAGTTTACTGTATAGCTACACTAAACAAGATTTTGTGGTACTAGGGTAATTTTAGACAAATAGATGTCTAAAATAGAATACAGATTCTACAAAATAGGTCCATGCTTATATGTTAATTTATTTTCAACAAAGTTTCCACTGTAATTAAATAGGGAAAGAAAAGACTTCTAAAGAATAGTGCTGGAAGAACTGGATATTCATATGAAAAAAGTGACTTACAATCCTAACTTCATATAATATACAAAAAATAATTCAAGAATAATCATTGGTGTATGTGCACTGCATCCATCTTAGTAGCCTGTGAGGGAGGTAGGCGGAAGAAAAACTTAGGCAGGGAAGTTTGCTCATAATGGCATTTTGCTCCAGGTGAAACAAGCAAGCAAGCATGACCATTTTTATTTGCAGGGTTATTCATACACTAAGGTTATCACTGAAATGTTACACAGAAGAACCACAAAATGCAACAACCTAGAATCATTTCTGCTGTTCCTAGGGAGTATGTGAGCTGGGCCAGGGACTTTGTGAGGTAACAACTGATCTAGCAGTTGGGCTGCTGCCCGGGCAGGTAGGCTACCACCTGAGTCTTTAACCCTCATGCACTGGTCTTAACCCTTACAGTGTCTTTAACCCTCACACAGTGGAGCAGGTGGAACTCAGTAGTTGAGTGTCTGCTTTGCATGTATGAGATCCCAGGTTCAATCCCTGGCACCTCCTTAAAAAAAAAACAACAACTAAAAATGGACCTTAAAATAAAAACTAATGCTATAAAGATTCCAGAAGACATAGAAAAATACTCTTGTGAATTTAACTTTACAGAGATTTCCTATTTAAAAAAAAAAAATTGATAAATTGTTCTTCATCAAAATAAAAAGTTTTGACTTATCAAAACTAATTGTTAATGGTATGAAAAGGCAAACCATAGACTGGGGAAATATTTGCAATACGTAGATCTAAAAAAAAAAAAAAAAAAAAAATCCCTAAAGAATTCTTAAAAATCAAAACAAGACATTTATTTATTTTGAATGATCTGAAAACTTAAACAAGCAAACCCAGAATAACCAGGAAACACATAGACATGAAACTCTCAACATGTTTAGTTTTCTGGTAAATGTAAATTAAAATCATGATGTGCTATACCTCACAAACAATAGAATAGATAAAATTAAAATCAGATAATCCAAATGTTAATGAGGATGTGGAGCAACTAGAACTCTCATATGTCCTGGGTGGGAGTGTGAATTTTTATAATTATGTGTTAGGTCAGATAAAAACGAACGTGTGGCTGCATATAGGCTCATAAGTGATCAAATTCATAACCATGAGTGTTATAATGATGATTACCAATTTGTATTGAGAGTATAAACCAAGCATTTTAAACAAATCACAATACAGAAAGGGAAACTAGACATTGCAGAATGCCATTTTCCTCAAAATCAATATGTACAGTAGTAAAATTCTAAATATGATTGTATGGGAAGATTTCAAACTTAAAAAAATGACCTTAAAATTTATCAGAATGAGTCAATGTCTAAGAAATGCAAGAAAAATGTTGAAAATGATGAGTAATTAAGGGAGAAAATCTATTACTAACAGGTATAAATTCACCTGAAAAATCTTAATGACTGCAATGACATATGGGTGATAGAAGAATAAACCCCCTTAAAATTTAAGAAACATAAGAAATGTTTGAATCTTCTTGATAAATAAAACATGATACATTAAACATACTGAACATAATTAGATAAAATATTTGGCTAGCATAATTTATTAATTATTAATTATGTAATTTTTATCAGTAACTATGGTTGAATTATTAATGAACCAAGATATGGTTGTGTTTTTAATAGGTTTCAGTGTCCCTATAAGGGCCCGATCCTTTACAATTCCATAGGAATCATTAAACAACACAACCTCTGTAAGCCCATGACAAGTGTGCTATTTGTCATTAAGTAGTCTGTTGTGAGAGGGACATGTAAGATTTACCATCTTTTTGGGTTTATATGGCAAAGAAAGGGAAATGAGAACATAAATTCAAGTTTGATTTTTCCTTGTTAAAACTATTCTGTGATTTTTAGTTTGCATGCATACAGAACCATATCCAATACAAAGAAGGTAGTCTATAAAAAAGTAAGGTTAAATTTTCTATAAGTTTCCATTCTTCTTTTGGCTTTAAGGGTAGTCATATGTTTATAGGTCCTGGAAAATTGTGAGATTGATTAAGATCAATTGGGTAAGACTCATCGTTCCAAGTTAACAGCTCCAGAAGAGGTGGGTTGGTTATGTATGTCCAATAAGTATAATTATGATGTGGTATCTTACCTTGATCTAGTACTTTACCTATAATTAATCAAATGTGAAACCACCATGTCCATAGTTTAAGTCGTGGCAGCATCTTAATCTCTAGGCTTGATTCTTCTGGAGGGGATACACTGCTCTTCTCCTGTTTCTGTAATGATAAGAGCAAACCCTCGGCCCCAAAATTTTATCTCTCCTTTTTCCCATTTATTAGTTGTTTCATTTTTCCAATATTGGTTTGTCCACATTTTTCATTTTCATTCCTTTTTTTAACCTCCCAATGTCTTTCTGCTGCTGTGGTATTAGAAATTTGTTGTCTATTAAGAAAATTTAAGGTAAGCAATGCTTTAGATAGTTTGTCTTTAGCAGATTCTCCTCCATCTCCCCCTTTTTGTTTTTGCAACATTAATTTTAATAAGTGGTTACTTTTTTCTACTATCACTTGTCCTTGAGGGTTATATGGAATTCCTGTAACATGTTTAATATTCCAGTCACCGCAAAATTTTTTGAAAGATTGACTAAGATAAACAGGCCCATTATCAGTTTTTAGCTGTGCTGGCAGGCCCACACAAGTGTAACATCCATTTGCCAAATTTCATTAGAATGTTTTCCATGGGGATTAGTTCCTGGAGAGAAAGTGGGGGCATTTATGGGCCCACAAGTAGGACATTGTCTCACAATCCTCCTACTATCTTTTACTGTTAAGTGGGGATATTTATGATGCAAGCCAGAAGCATTAGTATGTGTAAGTTTATGATAATTAGCAGGAGATTCTGTATGAGCAATAAATTTATCTACTAAATCATTCTGTGAAGCCATAGGGCCAGGAAGTTGAGAATGGGAATGAATATGAGTAATGTAGATTGGATTAGATCGTTCATGAACAGTTTTTTGTAATTGTAGGAAAAGAATCTCTAATTCTGAAGCTGGAGTTATTTGAGCTGTTTCTATATGACAAACAACATGACAAACATAAGCAGAATCAGACACAATATTTAAAGGCTCAGAATCAGTTAGCAATTGAATACTGAAAAGGAACCTGTTTTTGAATTTTTTCTTCTGCTATTTGCAATCCATATTGAGGAAAAATTTCTTTAGCCAGCTGAAATAGTTGTTTCAGCTCAGAAGATTGCTTGGTGGCAAAAAGAATATCATCCATATAATGAATAATTATAGCCTTAGGAAATTGTTTTCATAAAATTTGTAACAGAATGTGAACAAAGGATTGAAATAATGTAGGACTGTTCATCATTCCCTGAGGTAAAACTTTCCACTGATATCGTTCAGTAGGAGCTGAATGATTAATAGAAGGAATAGTAAATGCAAATTTTTCTCAACCATTTGGATTAAAAGGAACAGTAAAGAAAAAATCCTTTAAGTCAATAATAATAATATGACAATTTGTGAGTATTTTGCTAATTCCTGAGGAAGGGGCCAGCCTCCCCAGGAAGGAACATAACACTCTTTGGGCAGTATATTTTAAGGTTTATGCATCAGTCCCTGGGAGAGTGGCCAGCTCCTCCAGGGAGGAATACATCACCTTTTGAAATGTACTTTATCCCTTTAATTTGTTACAAAGCATTCTTTATGTGCTTACTAGAGAAAGCAGGTCTTCATATTTGGGTTGTGGGGTAATACATTCAAGGAAAAACATCAAGGTTATTGTATAAGAAACTACTTTGATAAAACACTTTCTTTTTTGCATACTGATTATTCAGGAGAAAAACTCTGTAAACTTTTATTAAAACAGATTAATGACTTGAGAAACTTTGAGAGAAAATAAAACTTTAACTTTGTTTTAATAACTAGCCATTTTATCTTAGGATAAAATTACTTTCTTTTCTTTAATAAAATCACATTCTATATACCTTCCATACTTAAGTTACCACAATGATTTTGGAAACTGTTTTTAAGCAAACTTCTGACAACATGCAATTACCATCAACCTTAAACAAATTTGTTAGAAAAATGATTTAGTTTGTTTATATCTATTTTTATTATTTTAAATTAATACCTATATTTATTAATATAAGCACTTATTTAATGTTGGTCATTTGAATAGAGTTTTTTAAATAATTTTTATTCATCAATTTAATATTACCATCGGAAGTATAAAATAAAATACAGACACTGAACAACCAGACAAACACAAAACAATTTACAACACATCAATAGAAACATATATCTTTGATTTCATTGCTTTTGAGAATTTTTCTGGAAACTGTATTACTATGTTTTCTTACTTTTCCAGTGGTTTAATTTTATTAACTTCTATCATCTCACAGCCTTATCATTATGTAAGCAGTAGGAGGTTTATAAAGTTGCTGTTGGAACTGAAGGGTTAACATTCATAGCTGGAGTTGAAGAGCTATTAGTAACTTGAAAAGTGCCCTAGGGATCCCTTCCTGGATGCCATGGCAATACAAGCCTCTGTAGGAGGCTCTGGGTGGTCACTTTCAGAGCATTCATGGTCATACAGATGTAAATTAGCCTCAAGGTAATCAGAGACAGTATTTTCCACCTCCACATTTTCAGAGGGCTTACTAGATTCTGTGTGAAGAGGCTTAAGAGCCAGAGTAATAAGATGTTTAGCTGTCTCAGAAATGTGAGGAATATTCAAATAAGCTCCCCATTAGTATAATAAGTCTCTTCCCCATAAACTAAGTCCTACATCCAGAACATAAGGTTGCAGAGCAGCCTCTTGTCCTTCCAGACCTTCTACCTTAAATATCTGAGTACTCTGGTAAACATCTGTCATTGTACCAATGCCAGTGAAAACTGTAGGCACCTTTTGCAAAGTCCAAGCTTGTGGCCAATATGGTTTAGCAAAGATAGAGACATCAGCCCTGGATCCACCAATCCTAAAAATATCTTTCCATTTATTTTTATGGTAATTTCAGGCCTTTCATCCCCAATTGTTGTTTGTCAAAAAACTTTAGGCCTAATGGAACCAAATTCCTTTGCACGTTTTATAGGAAGTTTACCATATGGTAACAAAAGAAGTTGAGCTATGCTATCTCCTGCTACAATTTGATAGGGAATTAAAGTTTGTACCAATAAACAAATTTCTCCATCAAAATCTGAGTCAATGATCCCAGTTTGCACCAAAACACCTTGGGTCGTAAGACTGCTACAGCCAATAATGAAACCTACTTTGTTTTCTGGGATAGGCCCTTTAATTCCTGTTCTTATTTTTTGTATACCCAGTGAAGGCTTATTGAACTTAGTTTCAGCTGAGGGAAAATCCACAGCTGCACTGTCTTTAGTAACTGTCTTAAGTTCTGTTATAGGCCAGAGTAAGCTGCTCCGATGCTGACTGGGTAAATTTGAGCTAGGTGAAGGGCCTTGAGTGAGGCCCACTTGGAAGTTTCCTGACTTAGTAATGAGACTGCCATTTTTATGATATTTAGAATGGCATTCCTCCGCCCAGTGACATATAGGACATACACGAGTCGGTATTGATCTATTATTGCCACTAGTTGGAGCTCTTACACCAGTTTTGGCTCAGCAATCTTTTTTCATATTACCTGATTTCCCACATTTAAAGCAATTTAAATTGTTAATCATAGGACTATATCCCTTTATAGCTGCTGCAAGAAGGGTCATGTTATATGTATTAGACCCAATGTCTTGGCATGCTCTTATATAATCCGGTAAAGTACCTCCATTTGCCTTTATCAGACTCAAAGCCTTTTTACACTCACTATTAGCATTATCAAAAGCCAACATCAGAATAAGCATCTCTTTAAGGTCAGGCTGAGCCCCTGTCTTGTTAACTACATCTGCCAGCCTATCTACAAATTCAATGTAAAGTTCAGTATTTCTCTGAACAATTTTTGAAAATGATTGTACAGCTTATCCAGGGGTGAAATTCATCACCAGGCAGCTAGGCAGCACAATCGAACTTGTACAATGGCAATATCATCATATAGAGCTCAGCAAGGAACCCCAGCCCATTGACCATTCCTAATATTTGTTCAGCAGTAATAGGCACTGGTGGATTTTGCTGTTGATTTCGTTGTGCTACAATATTAGCTTCATCAGCCCACCAAGTTTTAAATTGTAAAATTCTGCTGGACTAAGAACAGCTCGACCTAACAAATCCCAATCCCAGGGTATTAACCTGTCTGCTTGTGCCATTCCTTGCACCAATCCTTGATTATAAGGAGAATTTACACCATATTGAGTGCATGCTTGTTTTAATTATTTGATAGTTTTAAAAGGAATAGGAGCATGCTCATATTGTATACCCCCTTGGGGACTGTCAACATCTACTGGAATTTGAGTTACTGTTCCCGGAAAAGTAGAAAAAAGTTGCATAGCCTCTGAATCTCCCTCTCTACTTCCCTGTGCTATACTTTTCATAATTCATGAGGATTGTGCTGGCACAAAAAAAGAAACTTTAGGAAGGTCATCAAATGTTGTAAAAAATGGGTCAGTAGATACCTTAGGAGGTGCAGATGCTGGTTCAAAAGACAATAAATCATAATTTGGAGCAGATGGCATAGCAACTGCTAGAAAAGCTCCATAAACTTCCTTTTTCTTTTCCTCCTTTTTATTAGACATGAGTTTATCTGTTTTTGCCTGTTCATTAGCTTTTTTCATGTATATTTTCATTAAAATTACCATTAGCTTGTTCTGCTATAGGTCCAGCAATAGCAGTATCCTCTCTACAATCCTCATCTTCATCCGATTGTAAAGGTTCAAGAGCAACAGAAATAAGACTACACAAAGACCATACATGAAGGGGAATTATTTTTCCTTTTTGATAAACCCTTTTTAAAGCTTTCTTCACTAACTCCCAATGTTTCACGTTTAAAATACCCCACCCTTGTGGTTGAAATCAATAACAACATTTCTGTACAAGAGAAAAAAGTTCCTCAAAAGCCGAGGATTTATTAGTTACACCAGTGCATTTTAATAAAGATTTTAACACTCTCGAGAAGTCTTCAAAGTTTGCTGATTACCCATTACCCTGATGATTCCAAGGATGAAGCTTACCTTTTCTGTTTTCTTTTTCTTTTAAAACCATTCTCAGGCACTCCTTGGTCCACCCACTGAATGAAAGAAAAGTTTCATTTTCAGGGTCCCTGTTCGGGCACCATATGTTGCCGGTCAGGACCTGGGTCCATGAAAACGGTGCCGCAGATGAGAAAGAAAGAATAAGACAAAGAGAAGAAAAACTGGGATCAGGGGACTCTCCGACCGATATGGAGAGAAGAGCCCAGCCACCTCATAGAGCATGGCTTTTATTTGTTGTTTGGTGAATCAAAATACATGTGCACATATGTAAGGGTAATAGATACTTAACAGTTACACATGAGCTGAAATCAACAAGTCTTAAAGGTCAATGACTCAGCTCTTTTACATTTCTGTAATTTACAGGCATTGTCTCAGGGTGTTTCCCCATCCAGCTCCTAGAGCATGAGACTGGAGAGCTTGTTTATTATATTCCTGCTTTCTGTCAGTAGTCATAGTCTGAAACTCCATCAAGTTTGAAGCTGTATGTACCCCAGAAAAACATGTTCTTAAATCTAATCCATACTTGTGGGTATGAATAAAACCTTTTGTTGAAGTCAGAGAGGGTCTTAATCCTATTACTGGAATTCTATACAGAATTATAAAAACAGAGAGAAAATCAGAGAGAAAAAGAGCCATGGAAGTAAGAAGCTGAAAACAACAAAACCTGGAGGAGAAGAAAGAGACCAGGAGATTGTGCCTTGCCATGTGTCAGAGGACCCAAGGATTGCTGACAATGGGTCTTCCAGAAGAATGCATTGCCTTGATGATGTTTTAATTTGGACATTTTCCTTGACTAAAAACTATGAGCAAATAAATTCCCATTGTTTAACATTACCTGTTTCATGTTATTTGCTTTGAGGACCATAGGAAATTAAAACTGTCTGTTATTGTTTTTATTTAAAGATTAAGTATAGTCTAAGGAGATGTATATGGGTGCCAAGTTGACAGAAAGTGGTTTGTGATGATTAGGTTCTTATGTCACCTTGGCTAGATTATCATGTCCAGCTGTTTTATCACACAAAAGCAGGCCTGAGAGTTACTGTGAGGAGAATTTGTGGGTTTAAATCTTCAGTAAGTTGATTATATCTATGGCTGATCACATCTACAATCAACTGAGGACATTGCCTTCAACAATGAGAGAAGTCTCACCCAATCAGTTGAAGGCTGAAAAAGGAGAAAAAATGATTTCTGCAGACAGAAGGGAGAATTTCCATCTCTACTTCAGCCAGGCAGTTGCTCCTGGATAGCTCAAGATTTTTCAAAGGAATTCATTGAAAACCTCATCAGAGTTCCCAGTTTGAAGCCTGCCATATGGCATTTGGGCTTGCTCATCTCCTCCTCAGTCTGTTTACCTGGAGAACCCTAAGACAGCCTGGATCAGCAGGGTTTGGTGTCAGCAGTGGCAGCAGCTCCCTTAGCTTCCTAGTCCTGTACAGGTAAGCTTCTGTATGTAGCTCATGCTCACCCCACCTTGACACTGATTGTGGCCCTTCCAAAGATCATTAAGATATTTAACTCCATTTAATAAATACTTTCCAGTTAAATTAATTAGAGATGATTTTACATCTACAGTTAAAACCTTGATGCTATAGAAACCAACCCAAAATTCTCTATTTCAATGTATCACCAAGATTTGAATGTCATCAACTTCAGAATCATTCCAGCTAGCAAGGGCCCTTTAACAAATGCAGTTACTCTTAAAAAGGTTAAGTGGTGATTATGGCTAATAAGTATTTATGAAGCATATAATTTATTCTGTTCCAAACTTGGTTTAGATGCTGCAGATGCAGTAGTGAACAAAAAAGGCCCTGCCTTTATTTTCTTGGAGTTTACACTTTGGCTGGGAAAGATAAAAAATGAGCAAATAAATTAGATAAATCAGATTGTAAAAATACTGTAGAGAAAATGTAATGGGTGATATGATAGAGAATATCTCAAGAGATAGAGAATGGCTTTACAATGTGTGCTTAAGGAAATTTGCTCAACCTATGGAGCATTTGTACTGTAGAGTGAGTGATGAGGGAAAGTCAACAAATTGAAGTTCTAGAGAAGGAGGAGCATTTCAGGAAGCAAGAAGAGGTAGAAAAAGACCTGAGGGTAAGAAGAAGTCTATTGTAACTGGAGCAGTGTGAACAAGGAATAGAATAACACTGGATGAGGTCATGGAAATATTTCTTTGAATGGACAGCACCTGGGCAGAGTCTTATAGACCATGAAAAAGTTATAATTAAGAGTAAATTTAGGGAAGCGGCTGTGGCTCAATCAGTAGGGCTCCCGTTTACCATATGGGAGGCCCCGGGTTCGGTTCCCGGGGCCTCCTGGTGAAGGCAAGCCCGCCCGCACGGCATGGTTAGCTGATCCAGCGAGCACAAGCAGCAAGGGGGGGATAAATGAATAAATAAATAAAATCTTAAAAAAAAAAAAAGAGTAAATTTAGTTAAGTGGATAGCTTTCCTTCCAAAAATCATCTTATTTCAGATGCTACAAGTGAATGCAAGAGCTTGTACATGGGGAAAAAATGATGGAAAATAAAATAAAAGCAGGCCATGAAGAGGATGTTAATAGCTGCAAAGGAGAATTCAAATGCCACCAAACAGAGCAACCACCAGAAAGGACAAAGTCTGCTGGGTAAAGATGGTTTGTTTGAGTACATGTGTTATATTTCCCATCTTGATTTTATATGATCTGAATTAATAAGAATATGGATAAAGTTGCATGGCGATCTTCAAGTTGGAATAGATGAGAACAGATAATGATGCTCATTTAGGTAAAAAAAAATCCCTTGCCCTCAACCATAAACATGTCTCTAATGATTTTACTCATGTTTCAGCTTGAGGTCTCTCATCCCTGATAATGGGTAGATAAACACTGCATTTTTACTTGTAACTTTTTTTTGCATACCCTAAAGAAACCCCCTGCTTCTAACTTACTTTCTAGCATATCACTTGTTCCACTTCTTTTAACAGTTTTCAATCTGAATCTATGCTGTTTTTGTTTTACTGTTGTTTTTTTTTTTTTTTTTTTTTTTTTTGATTGAAATCAGTCACCTTTTTACTTTGAACATCTTTTTAAGGGATTTTGTAATGAGAGGAAGGTACAAATCAAAATGGCTTAGAAAAATAAAATGGAGTGTATACAAGGATGGAATATATTTTAATGCTTAACACATTGAATGCAATTTTTCTTTATACTAAAAACTTTTAAATGTCCATGTGTTTATTTTCTTTCCAAGGTGAGAAATAGTTTGTCCAAGAAAACACTTTTCACAGTTTGAAGAAGGTTCTGTTCCAGTGACGTCCCAGTAGTTTTATATCAGTAAACTTATATTGAAGATTCACTGTCAAATATCTTATTTTTTTAAGGTCTGTAGGTTGTGTTGAATAAAATTCTCTGTCCCTTGAACTTCAGAGAATCTGTAATCACTTCTCCTAACAGACCAGTTTTTCATTTTTATTGAATTCTGAATTGTGTCTGATGTAAAGTAGTAAATTATAGGGTCAAAACAACAGTTTGAAACAGCAATGCAGAGAGTGATTGGGTACATTGTCCTTACTGCCGCCACTGCTGAGCAATTCACAAATGTTTGTGTTCTCATAAGAGAATATAAAATAATATTGAGATTATAAGGCACAAAACAAAAACAGAATATGACCAAGTGTACAAAAATCATTTTTAAAACCTTAGTTTTGTTTATTTTGCTTCTACTTAATGTAAGGTTTATTTAAAGTTCTTAGCACCATGCTAGAACAAGTTACGTTTAAAATTAGAGGAATAAAAAATCCCACTATTTCAATAAAAATTACAATCCTTGAGAGATGCGTTTTAATGTTTATTAACTTATTGCCTATCTTTCACAACTATAAATGGTTTTTTACTCTGATATATGCAATTAATGTGAAAAATAACATAGTGCTTAAGAGTGCAAGTTATAAATACAAAATACAACATTTAAATCTCACCTTAGACATTCACTAATAGAATCGACCTTGGTTAAATGTTTTACATTTTCAATGTTTGAATTAAATCGTCTAGAAAACATAAATAACACTATTTACTTCAAAAACACTTATGAGATTAAACAAGATAATGCCTTTATAGTGCTTCCTAATTAGCAGTAAATAAATAATAGCTTTTACTTCAATTATTAATTATCAAGCTGCATTTTTCTTATGTGTCATAAAAATTTCATTAGATTTTGGGATCTTTCATAAGTTCATTGTGATATGGAGGATATTCACATTTTAAGGTGAATTTTTAGACTTTAATCTCATCCACTCTGCACTAATTTTAACAGGTTTTCTCTCAGAATTCTGAAAGTTCCTCATAGCCTCCTAATGTAATGTTTATCTACAATTAAACTTCTAAAAAGTTAGACAGAAATGGAATGCTGATGGAGAAGTGAGAGAGGCAATAAATTTGTGATAATTATTAGCCACTTACTGAATGCCAGGCACTCTCCTGGATGATTTGCACATTTTAGCTCATCTAATGCTTAATATAGCCCTATGAATCTTGTACCACCATGTAACTGTACATATGAACTAGGATTGGAAAAAGACAATGGTGGTAAAATCCGTGAATTGTTGCCAGAACTGCTGTGATGAAATTCAGTTCCAGACTATTCATTCCAGTCTAGGAATCCTTTCACATTATTTGAAACACTGCTGTCTAAAGTACCTCCAGAAGCAGAATGATATCCATAAAAGTCCATCAAGTCCTTAGTTGAATATCAAAAGAAAAAGTGGTGTTATATAGGGTTGTTTATACAGAAAGTTATCCCTTTCACCTATGGAAACAGGGACTAGAGCAACATTTACAGAGGTCCAACTCAGAGATGATGAAGTTCTGATATTTACAGAAGAGATATCAGCCCATATCTTCCCCAACTAGAATGGGTCAATATCAGTTAATATTTTTTTCCTTTTAAAAAACCATAAAAATATGATCTATTTGTCATACACTGTTGTAAGCACTTGAAATACATTAGCCCCACTTAACTAGCCAAACAAATTTGAGATGGGTACTATTACCACCATTTAATAGATGAACAAAAAAACAAAACATAAATATCTTTATGACACTTAATGGGATTTGTCAGGAGAAAATCAGAGCCAAAATAAGATGAGCTTTAAGGTCTGGGAGGCAAAAGATCAATGAAAATATGCAAACCAGGGGAGAAAATCTCAGGAATGGCAGAGGAGGAGCCCATTCCTGTCCCCAAAAATGCATACAAGGCCAGTCAAATTTCAAAGTATTCTTCAAAGTAGGGAGAGAGAAATTATGACTTTAAGAAAAATTTTACATTAACTATAATGGAATCTATTATCATTTCAGAGATTCCAGTAATAAGAAATGTTAATAATAACAAACATTTGAACAGCTAGTGTATTAAGACTTTGAAAGAATTATTTGATTTGATCCTAAGAATATATTCATCATTCCCTTTGACTGAAACTAAAAGAGATTGTGTTTTGCCAAAGTTCACACTATAAATGCCAAAACTAAAATTTCAACTCAGGACTGCCTTAAGGAGATTATATGCCCTTAAACATTATAGTATACTAAACCCTATCAGACTTTCCTTTAAAAAAATGCTTGTAAGAAATAATACATAATATGCCATCCAGATATCAAAATTGTGAAAACAGGCTCCCAATGTGAATTACTAGTTAATTTAACAATGAAATTCCATTTTAGATAATGCAGCAAGAATAAATGATAGATATTCCATTTGGAGACAGAAAAAGATAAAGAAAGAATTAGACCAGATGTGGCAGAGGATTAGAAAGTACAGAAAGAGAAGATGGAGAATAAGAATCCATTTTTTTTTCCCAGAACATTTTATTTTTGTCTTACAATTGTAAAGGTAGTGAGCTTTGAGCTTGTATTGTATTATTTATGAAGATTAGAGAGTTTCATTGTTCTCATACCTTCTTCTATGAAGGGTACTTTCTAGGAAAGACCTTAATAAGATGACTTCTTAATATGCTGGGGATGTGAAAATAATCTATAGCACTATTGTTCAAATTGTGTGCCAAGATCATCTACATCAGGAACATCTTTGAAATTTGTTTAAAAGGCAGATAAATCACACCAAAAAACAATCTTCAAGGCTGTTTCTTGGGAATCAGAATTTTAACAAGAACTCTAACTGATTCTGACATTAAAGGTTGTCAAATAAAAGTGCAAAGAGTTAATGTAAATGGACTATTTTTATAAAGATAAATAATTTCCTGCCTGGGTCCTTCCTCCATAGGCTTATAAGCCACCATTAAAGTCATTTTGTCATGTAGCATTCACTTGGTCCTGACCAGAGGAATTATTTTCTCTTTTTTAATGATAAGGGGATCAAGCCATTTTATACAGTTGTGATTATTTCCAAAAGTAAACTTTTGACCCATACTACCTTATAGCACTTCTCACAACTGTGTTTCTGAGATTGTAGATTCAGGAGCTTAACATGGGAATTATGATAGTACAAAACATAACCACAGCTTTATCATGGGAAATGTGATTAAGTGGGCC
Source organism: Tolypeutes matacus (assembly GCA_026826555.1). Taxonomy (NCBI): domain Eukaryota; kingdom Metazoa; phylum Chordata; class Mammalia; order Cingulata; family Chlamyphoridae; genus Tolypeutes; species Tolypeutes matacus. The sequence continues at coordinate 1,370,045 of JAKSZT010000536.1, forward strand.
CAGATACACAAACATGCAGGACACAAATAACAAGACGACACAGTGATGTGGGAGACACAGGTGGAGAGGGTTTGAAACTCCCTTGTGAGATCTGAAATGTTTATAGGAGGACCACCTAGGAGACCATAAAAAACAGGGAGTTTAACAGATAGCTTGTTGATGGGCAGGATGGGGGGGGCGCCAGGTGGTAGTTGGCGTCCCAGGGGCCTTGACGGCGAGGGAAAGAATTATTGCGGAGACGAGGTGAGTTTGCAGGGGGTTCTTTACTGAGGAAGTGCACAGCCTTTTATAAGCTAGGTAAGGGGTGGAGTAAGAGGCAGGGCGTGGAAGAGGTGGGAGTACATGTTAGGTGGGGATTGGGCACAGTTGGTTTGTAGGGAGGGTTTGTTATTTGTGGAAGGCGGGAAGGTTTTGCGGGCATGGGAAAGTTTCGCGGGCCCGGGAACAGGGTGAGCTACTTCCTTAAAGAAGGCTGAATATAGGATCAGGCTAGTTTTTAGTTGTTAGTCGGCCATTTTAGCTTCACATTTTCTGGCTGCCTCCAACATCTCCTCCTTTTTGTTTTATTTGAGCCTTATATTGTATAGCTAGCTGAGGGAAGTAGAGGCCTCATTGTGGAAGGGTGTTCGTATCTGTAAATGTGCTATTTGTGAAGGAGGGTCTGTGCCTGTCTTAGGTCGGGGCTGCACCCGATCAGTCTTACCCGTCATTGGGAAACATGGCAGCAGAAGGCCATGTCCCTGTCTTAGGTTGATTGACGGGTCAGTCCAGTTGCCCATCATTGGCTAGCCAGCCCAATGTTTTATTGAGCATTCTGTTCAGTTAGAACAAGCCCTTGTGCTAATGAGGCGTGCTTCTCAGAGAACAGTTAGGCTGTACTCACTTTTAACCGTCTCTTGCAGTGCTTTGCCTCACACTCAGCTGCTTAAAGGCGGGGAGGGTTGGAGGATGTTGTTATTTATGGAGGGCAGAAACAACGCAGCTATGTTTGTTGGCCAGACTTTAGCCTGCCTTACCTTATTATGAGTTAGTAGTATTGGAAAGGAGCCCGGACTAAGGGTGATGGAACAGGTGAGTGGCTGCTTAGTTTTGGAGAGCCGTGGCTATAGCGGTGGGGCTTAGGGCGAATGACGTTTTGGAGGCGAGGTCTCGGACTGGAGGAAGCAGGAGTGGACGGCGTTGTGGGTGGGTGTTTAGAGCTGGATTTGCTTGAGGGCGAGGGCAGCAGGAGGAGCCGAGGTAACAGGCGGCGCAGAACTCCTATGGGGAGAACGGGCAGAGGTGGGCCGGGAGAACGAGGGGAGGGTGCTGTGGGAGGAACGGGTGTGGGGGGGTTCCTCTGTGGTGGCGAGCCTCTGGTAGTGAACCTGTACAAATGAGGTGAAAATGGCATTAGCTTGATCTTTTGCGAGTTGAACGATCCTTTTGATGGCCCATGGTCCGACTGCCAGTGCAATGAGGAGAATGATTAGGGGGCCTAAAATAGGGAGAATGTAGGGGAGGAATCCTTGGAATCCCCAGGAGAGACCTCCCCCCTGGGCTTCTCTCTCCTTTTTACGTTTTTCTAGCCCGGCTCTTACTTGGGCTAAATTGTCTTGGATGAGGCCCGAGTGATTAGCATAGAAACAGCATTCTTCACCCAGGGCAGCACAGAGGCCTCCTTCTTTGAGAAAGAGGAGGTCTAGCCCTCTGTGGTTTTGAAGGACTACTTCGGAGAGGGATGTAAGAGATTTTTGTAGGTGGTTAATGGCTGTTTCGAGATGGGCGATATCTTCATCGACGGCTGACCTGAGAGAGGAAAGGGCATTATTGTGTAAGGTTAGGGCTGCAATTCCGGTGCCAGCTCCTGCAAGACCTTAAAGTGTGGCAATTGTAATGATGGTGATAGGTTCCCTTTTTTGTATGTAGGTTGGTAGGAGATGACGCTGCCAGGAATCCAAAAATTGGTTATTGGTATGGTAGATAATGCGGGGGAGTATTACAGCAAGCACACAGGTTTCGTTGGTGGAGTTGAGGGTGCGAACATTAAGGCATGGGGTAAGGCCTGTGGAGGAACAGATCCATTGTGTGTTATTGTCGGGTAAGAGAAATCTTGCAGTCGTGTTAGGGGTAGTTGTATGGTTGCAGAGGGTTTTCATGGAGAGAATAACAGTGCCTCCGATTTTAGTGATACAGAGCCCGCTCTGAGAGACAGACTGGACTGTTATTTGAGTTTGGTTCCAGTTGCAAGACGGAGGATTGTTTTCTGAGGAAGATTGATAGGAGGCGTTAGTGGCTATAGCCTCGTAGTAAGGCATTAAGGAGGAGAGGCACAGTCAACAGCTAGCGGTAAGGTTGGGATAGGAGGAATTAAGAGTGGAGAAGGAGGCATTAACTAAGGACAAAAGCGGGTTGTAGATTCGTAACGGGGGTAGTGGGGTAAGAGGGGCGGCGCTGGAGTTAGAAGACTGATTGTTAGGGAGTGCAAGAATAGAGGGAGGGTTGAGGACTGGGTTGGGCCCAACGGAAATTGGAACAGCGGGGGTGGTGGCCCTCTTTTGTATTATGAAAAGGCCGCCGTAATCATAGCTTTCCATGTATAGCTGAAGGCCGTATGTACGGCCCTCTAGCCAGGCAGTTTTGGAAGGGTCTTTAACAGTGAGGACAATTATATCCCATCGGGTGCTATTTGCAGTTTTGAAGGTAAGATAGGAGTCCCGATTTGGAGCAGCGCTCCAGCTGTAAGCCATGGTTTCACAGCCCCAAGAGGGTCAATAGAAGTGCGTGGTGTCACGGCAGCCTGTGGCGGAGGAAGGGCAGATGTAAAAAAACAGAGATCATGTGGCCGGTAGGGCCGAGTAAATAATTATTATGACGATGACAGTACGATGGCTTGTAGTCCTTTTGGTAGGAATAGCCTATAAGGCTACAAATATGCACTTAAAAGGACGGGGCTTAGGCAGTGACATTGTATTGCAGGATTTTATCATTGGCCATGACCTTGACTGTCCAATTGAAGGGTTGGTGAGCCGTGTTAGAGAGGACAGGTGTTGTGGCCACAGAAAGAAAGAGGATTATTAGGACTACCAGGTTGATGGGTTGGTTAGGCTGAAGGGGAGTTTGTGTGTGGACTCTGCGATAGAGATTGAGGAGTACTTGAGGAGTTGGGTTGTTCGGTATAACACGCGTCATCTGGTAGGTTAGGTGCCTCAGCTGTTGGTGTTCCCTTCTCATTAGGCGCTTGGTCTGCGGTGGCGGGTCGGATGTTTCATCCCGGGATCCAGATGGGTTGGGGAGCATCATCTGGGAAAACACAAGCAAAACCTCTACCTTGGCACAGGAGGGGGTGAGGTCCTTGCCATTTGTTGGCTTCAGGATCTTTCCAATAAACCAGTGGTAGTGGGGTGGAGAGTGAGGACGCACACCAGTGTTTATGCATGGGGGACAGTCCATTTTTGTCGAATGTGAGTAAATTGAGTTTCACTAGAACTGTAGTAAGGATCTCTTCCGGGGTGTGGTGGGGGTGTTCTTCCCTCTCTTTAAGTATTAAGGTCTTTAAGTGATGGTTAGTTTTTTCTATGATGGCTTGTCCTTGTGGATTGTAGGGGATGCCAAAATGGTGTGTGATATTGTAAAGTTTGAGAAAGGCCTGAAATGAAGAGCTATGGTAAGCAGGCCCATTGTCAGTTTTAAGATCCCAGGGCACTCCCATAAGGAGGATAGCCCACCTTAGGGCTTGGATGCAGTGACGTGCGTGCTCACCAGGGAGGGCAACAGCGCTGACTAGGCTGGAGTAAGTGTCTTTAACAACATGTACATATTTCTGTTGACCAAAGGATGGGACATGAGTAACGTCCATTTGCCAGCGTGAGTTGGGTTTTAAACCTCTAGGGTTGACACCCTGGGGTTGTAAGGGCCCAAGAGGTAAAAAGGGGGCACAGCGTCGACAGCTGCACACTAGATGTTTGCAGAGGTCTGCGGTCAGGTCCGGAAATAAATGTTTTAGACTGGGTGCTGAGAAATGGAATCTGGAGTGTAGACTCCGTGCCTGGGTGATTAGGTCTTGGTTGTGTACAGCAAGCGTTAGTGTGGAGACTGCCAAATCAATTAACGCGTTGCCTTCTGCAAGTGGGCCGAATAGGCCAGTGTGACTGCGGATGTGAGTGATAAACCATGGCTGTACACGTCGTTCAGTTAGTTGTTGTAGACGTGTCAAGCTGCAATCAAGGGCTGAGTCTGATGGAAACAATGTACTGAATGCTATTACTTTGCAGACCTGACAGGCATATGCACTGTCAGAGAAAATATTGATGGGTTCATTAGGGTATATAGAAAGGGCGAGAATGATGGCTTCAACTTCTCCTCTCTGGACAGAGCTACTGAGTTTGAGCATGCGGGCATGAGGGATATTTGAATCAATGGAGAAGGAGACAAATCCATAGCCCTTTTTTGAGGCATCAGTGAAGATAACGCAGGCATTAGGCAACGGTGTGGAGGAAGGGAAGGAGTGGTATGATGACACAATGTGCAGTTGTGTGAGTCCTTGCAAGATCTTGTGGTTAGGATAGTGGTTGTCTGTCTGTCCTGTGTAACTTGTAAGAAGTATTTGGAAATCTGCGTTAGATTGGGCAAGTAAATCGGTCTGGCTTTTGGAAAAGGGCCAAATGATGGTATCGGGCTCTGTTCCATATACTTGGACACTAAGGCGCACTAAGGTTTTCACTAGCTGAACAACCGCAGATACTAAAGGAAATATTTTGGAATTGCGGGATTTAGCTAGTTGTGACCACAGCAAAGGTCCTTCTTGCCACAAAGCTCCTGTGGGGGTTCCTTTAGTTAAAAGAACTAGGGCTTGTGTGGGCTTTGTAGGGACATGTCGCTTGTTTGCTACTCCATTTATTTGTTGAGAGACTTTATTGACAACTGCCTTTGCTGCAGGGGTGATTCTTATAATTCTAGTGGCCGCCGCAGCTATGCTACCTTTGGTTTCTAGTAGTTTGAAGAGGGGCTCTAGCTCCGCTGTGGTAATAGGGAGAGCAGGCATCCAATTAATCTGTCCGCATAAGGTTTGTAGCTCCGTTAAAGTCATTTTATTACGGCAGTGGATTTGTAAAGGAATGGGCTGAATTTGTTCAGTTATTTTGTAGCCCAGAAATGTAAAAAGAGCATGGTGTTGTACCTTATCTGGATTAACTGTTAGCCCAATGAGTTTGAGGTTGTGAATTAATTCCTGAAAGCCCTCGGATAGAGTTTGAGCATTTCCATGGGCTAGGAGAACATCATCCATATAATGAAGGACAAAGAACCTGTGTCTGAGAGGCTGAATTATGAAGTTGCCATAGATATGGCAAATAGCTGGGCTGTTTTTCATGCCTTGTGGGAGTACTTTCCACTGATAGCGTTCATTGGCCCCTTGGTGGTTAATTTGGGGAACTGAGAACACGAAATTTTCCTTGTCTGTGTCATGCAAGGAGATGGAGAAGAAGCAATCTTTTATATCCTGTACGACCAGGGAGTAATACAAGGGCACTGCAGATGGATGAGGGAGGCCTGGCTGGGGTGAACCCATGGGTTTGATGTGGGCATTTATTGCTCTCAAGTCATGGAGAAGACGGAAGGTATTTTTACCCCTTTTTTGAATTACAAAAACAGGGGAGTTCCAAGGGCTGTAACTTTATTCTATGTGCCCAAGTTGTAACTGTTCTTTTACTAATTCATGTAAAGCTGTTAATTTATGGGACGGTAGGGGCCATTGCTCAACCCAGACAGGTTCCTCTGTGTCCCAGATAAGAGGAATGGGCGTAGGTGGAGTTAATCGAGCAACGGCCTGTATGCTTGGGGGGAACGCCTTGGAGGTGGACCAGTGACTTGAATAAGGGAGATAGGGCAGGTGGCAGGGTTATCACTGCTGCCAGAGGAGAGGGTTGCTCCCATTTGCTCTAATATGTCTCTGCCCCATAGGATGGTGGTAAGATGGGGGATGAAGAGAGGACAAAAAACACCAGAGTGTCCCTCCTCGTCCTGCCACGGGACAAGAAGGGTGGACTGGAGAGAAGCTCCTTTTGCAGTGGTGCCATCAATGGCCGGACCCTGTTCAGTAGGAGTTATATGGGCATAGGATTCGGGAAAACAGGACACCTCTGCCCCAGTATCGAGAACTCCTGTATACCATTCGTCTTTGATTTTTAATGTTAAGGTGGGGCAATTTCGGAGGACAGGAATGGTCCATTTTATGGTCTTGGAGGCCGGGTCTCTTGGGAGCGGGGCTGAGACTTGCCCCCTGTGGAGTTTAAAGGCTTGCCATTTATATCGGATGTAGAGCGGCAATCTTTTGCCCAGTGATATCCCTTTTTGCATTTTGGGCACGGAGTGGGTGGCCTGGATGGCCTTTTAGGTGCTGATGGTTTGCCAGGAAGTATAAGGCCTTTGCTAGGGCAAGGGCATTCATGGGCAAAGTGTCCCTGTTCTCCACAGTGAAAGCATGGTCCTGCAGCCAAGACTAAGGCAGAGGCGAGACTAGTGGCCAGATTATGGGACGTTTGGTCGAGGTCTTTACAGGCTAGGATCCAGTCATGGATAGTACCCTATCTTTTGGAGGTGATGGCTTGTCTACAGACTGCATTAGCACCCTCTAGAATAAGTTCTCGGGCTAGAGCCATCTGGACCTGCTCATTACTGACTTTACGAGCACAGGCTTCTTGGACTCTAGAGACAAAGGAGGAGAAATCCTCATCCTTGTTTTGCATGAGCTTGGTAAAGGTATCTGTTTTAATGGCAGAGCAATTACCAAAGGCGCGCATGGCGACGCCCCGGAGTTGGTCCCAGAAGAGAGCGTTAGCCCCAGTATAGGACGCTGGGTTGGCATAGCCTCCGCTGCCTGTAAAGGCATCAAGAGGGTAGTTAATTCCCTGTGCCTGGTTGGCCCTTTGTTGCTGTTCTGCCTGGTCCTGAAAATGGGCGCACCAGTTGATGTACTGGCCTGGGGTGAGAATGGCCCGTGCGACTGCTTGCCAATCATAAGGAAGGTTAAGGTTAAGTGAGATATCAGTGAGGAGCTGCTGCGCAAAGGGACTCCCCAAACCGTCCTCCTTGACCGCCTCGCGGAGGCGCTTGAGCTCTGAGGGGTTGTAGGGGTACCACGGAAGAGGACGCTGAGGGTTGGGTGTGAGGTTGATAGGGAAAAGCGAGGGAGTGGGGCAGAAACAATCAGGGAGAGGAGCACGACCAAACGGCAGAGGAACGTTGCCGGAGTAACATGAGCGACAGTTGTAACATTGTTGCGGGTGCAGGGAAGATGGTGGGGGCTGTTGCAGGACAGCCGCAGCAGCCTCTGGGGAGATCACGGTGTTGGCATTGAGAGCCGAGGTTGAAAGCGGATAGGGAGTGGCGGGGGCAGAGGTGCCAAGGCCGCTGGGGAGAGAAAGGGGCGGGGGGTGTGACAGAGCGGGTGGGGGAGCAGGGGGGTCAGGGGGTTTGGCAGGAAGTGGTGTGGTGACTGGTTGACTGGCGGGGCTAAGGGGAAGTATAGCTCTGCCCTCAACGGAGGAGGGGAGTTCCGGATATAGAAGGTTCCGCTTTTCAGGCGGTGAAGAAGGCGGAAGTGCACCATTTTGAGCGCGGTTGTTAGCGGTTTTTGTTAGGGGTTTGGAAGCAGTATCAGAGTCTTCCCAAAGGTTGTTAAGCTGGAAGACTAGAGCATTAGAGTTCTCACAGTCCTCCTCAGAAGAGGAGGGCTCTGAAAGGGAGATCTCTAGAGGCTTAGCGCCGAGTAGGCAGAAGCGAATGGTAATAAGCGTAGGAACGAGGCCGGGGGGGAAGCGTTTATTCTCATGCTCCATGGCAGAAGTTACTCTGTCGACAAGCAAGTGGTAGGTATCAGGATCCCAAAGATTAGATGTGAGAAGCCAGGGGTTGAAGGGGAGAAGGAGGTCCCAGTAATTTTGAAGTTGCTTTGCTGAAACCTTGCACTGGTGGCATGCGAGAAGGCTGGCGAGAGCCCTAACCTGAGGGGCTTGGCCAGAAGAGAAGGAGGCTTCCATGGTCTAGGGACAAGATCAGAACATAAAGAATAACGAGAGAGAGGAGGAAGAAGCAGAGAATAATCGGTGGAATAAGGGAAGAAGAGAGTTGGGGACAAAAATGGTAGAGGATGCTAAGAGAAAAGAGCAAGATAAATGGAAGGAGGAAGAAGAAAGGGAACCAGGGGACAAAGTGGCTAAAGCTCATAGGGAGGAAGAGGGAGGGAGTACCCCGCGGGCAAAAAAGCCGAGTTAGAGAGAGAGAGGTACCGAAGGGAATAGGGGCCTGCCAAGTTATGGAACAAGGCAGACGTAGTCCTTACCCGTTCGCGGAGGTTACCGGCCAGTGGCAGACGACTGTGCCCCATGTTGGGCTCCAGTTGTTGACGGGCAGGATGGGGGGGGCGCCAGGTGGTAGTTGGTGTCCCAGGGGCCTTGACGGCGAGGGAAAGAATTATTGTGGAGACGAGGTGAGTATGCAGGGGGTTCTTTATTGAGGAAGTGCACAGCCTTTTATAAGCTAGGTAAGGGGTAGAGTAAGAGGCAGGGTGTGGAAGAGGAGGGAGTACGTGTTAGGTGGGGATTGGGCACAGTTGGTTGCTAGGGAGGGTTTGTTATTTGTGGAAGGCGGGAAGGTTTCGCGGGCACGGGAAAGTTTCGCGGGCCCGGGAACAGGGTGAGCTACTTCCTTAAAGAAGGCTGAATATAGGATCAGGCTAGTTTTTAGTTGTTAGTCGGCCATTTTAGCTTCACATTTTCTGGCTGCCTCCAACAATAGCTGAACCTGATATTGACAGCAGCAGCAACTAAAGGTATGAGTGCTCCTGGAGGCTAGTTTACACAAAGGTTCCAAGTCACAAATGAAGTGGTCTACCACATTGGGGCCATATAAGGGCAGACATATTGTGAAGAGGCTCTCATGTTGCCATGGACCAAGCCCCCAGCCCAGGCCTGCCCTTAGAGGAGGCCACAAAGTTGTCATCACATGATGGTTGTGTAGAGCAGTAGATGGCAGATGGCTACATGGTGATATTAGACCATCACTGTGAGAAGGATGATCTCATCAGCTCCAAAAAGTTGCTCAGCAAAGGCTAGAGTCATACATTACCTGAAAAAGACCATTTTTCTTACAGAAAATATATTATCTGGCATTTTAGTGGTCATGGATGAAGAACAACAGCAGTAAATAATAAAAATTAGTAAGATAGGAAGAAAATGTAAAGTATTACTGAAAAGAATAAAGGAAAACTTGGCTAAATCAAAGAAAAGCTCTCTTACTGGATAGGAATTCTTAATTCTCTAAAGATGTAAACCTACATAAATTAATCTTCCAAAATAAAATCTAATTGAAAATAAAAGCTAAACTTTGTACTACGACTACACTAGCTTATTTTAAATTTATATTTAATTTGAAACATAACAATAGGATGAATTCAGAAAAAGAATAGAAATGAGTGAATAATAGGCTTTTCAGACATCAAGATGTATAATAGAGGGTTGTAGATGTTTTTTTAAGCAGTTGAGCACAGGCTTCCACATACAAGGTCCTGGGTTCAGGCTGTCATACCCAGCTGTCCAGGTAAAGGAAGTAAGTCAGAGAGGAGTCAGGAACAGACAGGCACCCAATCAGCAAGACTCTACCAAACTACAAGGAATTTAACCTCCCTAAGGGAAAGAGAGTGGATAGTTTTCTGAAAGGCCAACTGACCTAAGGAGACAGGTTAGCTTAGTGAAAGAATTCCTGCCTTGCATATATGAAGTTCCTGGTTCAATTCCTGGCTTTTCTTAGAGAAGTGATACACCAGGTTATCGGGCACCCAACTGAAAATTTCTGACAGGGAATCTATAGATCTTCCCTTTGTTTTATCTTTTATTGGATCTCTTATTTTTTTTTAAAGATTCTTTTCTTTATTTTCCTTATTTTACTCAGTAAAAACCTGCTCAAAACCTGCAGAGGGAGGACTACAGGATGACTGATTGATGAACACCACCAGCCTGAGGAGATTCTTAAGGGTGTAAGAGGAAAGGCAGTTTTTCCATGTTTCTTTTTTTATTTTCTTTTTTTCTCTCTCTCTCTCTCTCTTTTTAAAATGAGTTGCTGCTGTGGTGTTTTTTGTTTGTTGTGTTACCCCTTCCTTTGCTTCCCTGTTTTTTGTTTTGTTTTTACAGATTTTCTCTACCGATGCTATTTTTTTCTCCTTCATCTTTCTATCTTCTTTTAACTGTTGTTGTTCTTTCATTCCACCTCTTTTTGTATGGTCTTAATTTTTCTTTGTTTTTATTTCTCTCTCTCCCCTTTTTTCTTTTTCCTCCTCTTCTAATTTTTTTCATTTTAAAAAAAATTTTAAAGATACTTAAAGTACATAAAAATTGCAGAGAATATATAGGGGAGGCCCAAATGATCTGCTCCCCACACATCCCATATTTTTCCACATTAGCAACATCTTTCATTAGTGTGGTACATTCATTGTAATTGATAAACACATTTTGGAGCATTGCCATTAAGCATGGATTATAGTTTATATTGTAATTTACACTCTGTCCCATTCGACTCTGTAGGTTATGGCTAGATATATAATGGCCCATATCTGTTGTTGTAATGTCTTTCAGGATGATTCTCAAGTCCTGAAAATGCCCTCCTATTACACCTGTTTTTCCCCCTCCCTAACCCCAGAACATCCATGAGTCACTGCCTCTACACCAATGGTATTTCTTCCATTGCTAGAATCACATAAAGTCTATAGTAGAATACTAGTAAGTTTATTTTAGTCCATAGTTTGTTTCCAAATCCTGAGGACTCTGGGGTGGTGATGCCCACTCCACCATTAATTAAGGGGTGTTTTGATCCCATACATCAGATGGATGAGACTCTCTTGCTTGCAGTTGTAGTCACTCTCAGTTCCTTGGTATGCTGTTTGTCCATCATCTCCTCCTTGTTAGTTGTCCTGGGTGAGTCCATTGAACTGGAAAGTAGGTGTTGAAATTCTGTGAGATTCAGGGCTCAGCTGGCACATGGACAGCCCAATGATTTAAGTCCCTTGGATGGACACCTACCAACTCTAGTGCTAATTATAGGTTCAAACAGAAGGACAAAAGAGTCATGCCTACGGAAATCACTGTGGAGTCTAACTCAGTCCCACTGGGGAGCATAAATACCAGATTGGGCCTACTGGCTAGGGGCCAAATTTCTGAGCTGTCTGCCCTGACTAAACTGTCTGGATGTCTCCATATCCCTGAGGAGCTTTGCTATTTGGGGTCATATCTAATATGGCTGTCAATGAGATTCTGTTGCAATGTGCATAAGTGCTACATCTGGGATGGCCTCCCAACTCACTTTGAAGTCTCTTAGCCATACAAACTCATTTGTATTTAGCTTTTCCTCCTTTTGCCCAAGGTGTTTTATTTTATTTTTTCCAGATGCATTGCTTTTTGGTACTTGGAAGCAAATCCCTTGTTGTGAAGGAGACTCATCTCCAGGAGTCATGTCCCACTCTGGGGGGGAAGTTATTGCTTTTGTATGCTGAGTTCAGCTTAGAGAGGGGCCACTTTTGAGCAGAAAGGAGGCTTCTCATAGGTAATACTTATGCAACCTACATCACCAGGCTAAGTTTAATTTCAAGAGCAAAGGCTCATAAGCATATTCATCAATGTCAAGAGTTCTTCAATGGACCGTCCTCCTTCACCAGTCATTGTCCATGTACTTGGGGTATTCTTGTTGTTCAAATATAGAATGTGGCAGTTTCCCCAGGATGGGAATTTGATATTCTTTTGGTTATTGTGTGAATCTCCACCCACTGTGACAATGCCCCATTAACATTTGAACACATTTATATGCCTTATATGTATATCCCAGTGTACTTCCTCTCATGTATCCCCCCTCACTGACACCCGACACCAGTAATGCTCCCCTGCCATAGTTGTAACCCTTCTGTGATCTAAAACTTCTTCAAAAATGAAGCCAGTAAAATTGCTGCATGCAATTAATAAGAAAACGAAATGGTAATGAAAGTTCTATACATAAGAAGAAAAATACAGAAAAAATTAATAAAAAGTAAAAATAAAATAATACTTTAAAATTAGAATATTAAAAAATAATGAAAAAATATTTGAAGGAAAAAAAACCTTTTTTTTTTTTTTTACATTTTGCCTTTCTTCACTGTAAGACAGTTGTCCTATATGTACAGTGACATTTTCTCCCATTTATTCCCCAGCTTACTACTTTTATTTTTTTTCATTTTTTTCTTCAAAGTAGTTTTTGGTCACAGCAGAATGACATACAGAATACAGGGAATTCCTATATACCCAACATCCTCCCCCTTTTCCTCTTTCACACATCAATAGCATTTTATATGTGGATGGTAAATTTGTTACAATTAATGCACAACTATTGAAATATAGCTACAAATCATCATCAATGGTTTACATTTTGGACCATATACTTTTATAAGATCTGATAAAATTTAAAGTGGCCTGTATCCATCTTTGCAAGATCATGCAGAACACTTTCACCACCCCCAAAATACCCCGTTTCATCTACTTTTTTTTGTTCCCTCCCCTTCCCCTTTAGGTACATAGTGACTAGCAGGCTTCACTCCTTGAAGGACAAGATTCATATTTACTTGCATCTTCACTGAGGGCCTTACACACTGGTCTGTCTTCCCTGATTAGGCACTGCTGATGCTCTCAAGTGACTCTTGTCCCTCTGAGAACATAGCAGGCCTCCCTAGGATGGGAGTCAAGACCAAAAAACATGGGGAGAAAATGTAGGGAAAGATATACAAGAAATTGTAATAAGAAATGATTTCATGAACTTCATACCCAAAGCACAAGCAGCAAAAGAAAAAATAGGCAAATGGAGTCTCCTCAAAATTAAAAACTTTTGCACATCTGAAGAGTTTTTCAAGAAAGTGAAAAGACAGCCTTGCCAATGGAAGAATATATTTGGTAACCATATATCTGATAGGAGTCTATTATCTATGATATATAAAGAAATTCTACACCTTGAAAATAAAAAGACAAACAACCCATTTTAAAAATAGGCAAGTGACTTGAATAAACACTTCTCCAAAGAAGAAATACAAATGGCTAAAAGGCACACGAAAATATTCTCAACATCACTAACTATCAAGGAAATGCAAATCAAAACAACAATGACATACTATCGTACACCCACTAGACTGGTGGATATAAAAAAAACAGAGGACTACAAGTTTTGGAGGGGATATTGAGGAACGGGAACCCTCATCCACTGCTGATGTGAATGTAGAATGTTGCAGTCATTGTGGAGGACAGTTTGGTGGTTCCTAAAAAAACTAACTACAGATCTGCCATATGATCCAAGAATTTCACTGCTGGGTATATACCCAGAAGAACTGAAAACAAGACACGAACAGATATATACACACCAATGTTCATAGAGACATTATTCGCTTTTTCCCAAAGTTGCAATCAACCCAAATGCCCATCAACAGATGAATGGATAAACAAAATGTGGTATATCTGCACCATGGAATATTACTCAGTTGTAAGAAGGAACACAGTAATAACACACGGGATAACATGGATGAATCTTAGGACCTTATGTTAAGTGAAGCAAGCCAGGCATTGAAGGACAAATATTACATGATCTCTATGATATGAATTAAGGCAACCAAGTCAACTCTGACAGCTAAAGTTTAGAAGATAGGTTTACAGGAAATAGAAAGGGAGAAGGTTGTGAGCCAATGCCCATATGGGTCAAAATTATGATAAGGTGGAAGTGAGTAGTTGTGCAGTGAAGAGATTTGACAGGGGTGTAGGGACACTATTGGGCTGGTTGGTGCAAGCTTGACAGAGGGGTAGTGTAGGAATAATGGGTTGGATGGTCCATGGAACTGGGGGGAGGGATGTGGGAGGGAGCAGTTGAGTATGTGGGTGAAAATACAATGTTGAGAAAACACTTTTGGCAATATGACAAAAAAGAGTTACTGGCTTAGGGTATTGAATGGGGGGCATTTGGGACAGGGCACATCTGGGACTGTCTTCTAGAGAATGTATAAGTGATCATTTTGTGAAACTGTGCTGTATCAGTGAGGAGAGACACCCATAATGAGTGAGAAGGAATTGGACTACCATGCTGGGGAGGTCCAATATGTTCTCAAACAGAGAGGAGGGTTTTTCCCCTCTGAGAGCATGGGAAGTTCTTAATAGTGGAAGGCAGACTAATGTGTCCAACCTTCAGCATTGTTGCAAATATCTATGAATCTTGTCCTGCAAGGAGTGAAGCCTGGTGGTCACCATGGGTCCCGAGGGGAGGGGGAGGAAGGAATAGAATAGATTGAAGAGGGGGTATTTAGGGGCAATGGAAGTGTTCTGCATGATTTTGCAATGATGGATACAAGCCATCTTAAATTTCATCAGAAAAATTATAAAAGTGTATGGTCTGAAATATAAACCATAATGTAATCCACTGATCATGGTTGATAGCTATGTTTCAATATTTATACATCATTTGTAAGAAATGTAACATCCACATGTAAAAAGATTATTAATAAGGAAAGGGAAATGGTGGAGGATGTTGGTTATATGGGAGACCCCTATATTCTGTATGTAAATTTACTGTGACCTAAAACTTTTTTGAAGACAATATTTAAAAAAGTAAGACACTGGGGAAGAAATGGAAGAAAATGCCACTGTACATACAGAACAACTAATATTACAGTGATGAAAGGCAAAATGTCAAAAATATTTTTTCATTATTTTTTATTTTATTTTTTAAAATACTTTTCTTTTTTTAATACCCCAATTTTTTATTTTATTGTAATTTTAGTTTCTCTTAATTATTATGTACTTTATATCTTATATTTAAACCTATCATTATTATTTCATTTTCCTATTAATCATATTTGGCAATATTCTTGTCTTCATTTTTGAAGAAGTTCTGGATCACAGAAAGGTTACATCTATGGCAGGGGTGAATCAGTGAGGTGGGTGTCAGCAGTGGGGCTACATGGGAGGAAGTTAAACCTAGGCATACATATAAGGTATATAAATATGTTCAAATGTTCATGGAGCATTGCCACAGTGGGTAGAGATTCACACAACAACCAATAGATTATTGAATCCCCATCCTGGGGCTCTCTGCCACATTCTCTAATGGAACAGCAACGATCCCCCAAGTACAGGGGCAATGACTAGTAAAGAAAGATGGTCCATTGATGGACCCTTGATATTGATGACTATGCTTATGAGCCTTTTGCTCTTGAATTTGCAACTTAGCCTAGTGCTGTAGAGTGCCTAAGAGCTACCTCCCGAGAGCCTCCTTGTTGCTCAAATGTGGCCTTTCTCTAAGCCAAACTCATCATATAAGTGCATTACCTTCCCTCCAGCAAGGGACATGAATCTGGGGATAAGCCTCCCTGGCACTGAGGGATTACTACCAAGCACTGGCTGTTCTTGCAAATGGAAAAAGACCTTGAATAAAAGGGGGAAAAGGTACAGACAAATCAGCATATATGGCTAAGAGACTTCAAAGTCAGAAGGTCATCAGAGAGGTAACACTTATGCACTTCTCAGCAGGATGTCATAGATGGCCAAGGTAAATACTACTTCAAATAGTGGGGCTCCTGATAGCTCCGGAGACACCCAGGTCATATGGTCATGGCAGATAGTTCTGGAGTTTGGTGCCTTGCCAATGGACCCTACTTTGCACATAGTGCTCCTGAGTGTGACAAAGTGAGACTCAGATGTGACTTCTCTACACATGCCTCTTCTTTCCCTTTTATTTGAAACTATGTTTGGTTCTGGAGTTGATAGGTGTACATCCAAGAGACTTTAACCTCTGGGCTGTCCATGTGCCAGCTGGGCCCTGAATCTCAGTGGAGTAGCTCAACTACTAACAAGGAGGTGAGGATAGACAACCATCACACCAAGGAACTGAGATGTCTACAACTGCAAGTAGGAGAATCCCATCCATCAGCCATATGGGATTGAAGCTTCCTCTCAATTGGAGGTGAATCGGGCATCACCATCCCAGAATCCTAAGTATTAGGGAATAAAGTATGGACTACAGTAGACTTACTGGTATTCTACAATAGATTTATTGTGATTCTAGCAATGGAAGAAATTCTATCATTGATGTGAAGACAGTGGCCATTGGAGGTGCTGTAGTCAAGGAGAGGGAAAAAGGTGCAATATGGAGTCATTTTGAGGACTTGGAATTGACCTGAGTGGCAATGCAATGACAAATACAGGCCATTATATACGTCACCATAACCTACAGAATTGAGTGAGAGAGAGAGCGTAAACTACAATGTAATTGATAATCTATTCTTATTGGCAATGCTCCAAAATGTGTTCATCAATTGCAATGAATGTACCCCACTAATGAAAGAAGTTGTAAATGTGGGGAAAAATGGGATGTCTGGGGAGTGGAGCATATGTGAATCCCTTATATTTTTTATGTAACATTTTATGTAATCTAAGTATCTTTTAAAAATAAATTTAAAACATATTTTTAAAAAGGGGGAAAGAGAATTAAAGAATGCTGCCATTTTTAATTAGCATTTTTATGTGAGCCTAATATTTGAAAGTCAGTTTATTGGGCATTATGAATATTGGGAGGGGAAGTCCTAATGAAAGTTTTCAGTGTAGTAGAATAGAAAGGTTACAGAATAGAACAGCAAGTTAACAATTTTAAAAAATTGCCCATCCATGGTATTTGCTATGAAAAAACAATCAAGATACCAAGGTAGAGTGTAATAGAGCATATTTTAGAAAAGGTAGTAAGAAAAACTCCTTTTAAAGAGGGTAGGGATTGGGAAAGATGAAGTAACTTTGTTATATGGTATGTCTTTCCATGAAGTTTAGATATTGCTCTTTTGATCATAGAAGGAGAAAAGGGCCCCGCAGAAAATAATAACAAGGACCTCTGGATTTCTGAGGATGGAGAGTAAAGTATGTAAGCTAATGTATTCTGATCCCCAGTATATATTTGTTCATTATATTACATAATGTTGGTGTATATGAGAATGGAGAAGGCTGAAAGTGGAGGAACTGATTTTTTGGGGGAAGGGATTTACTATGAGCTATGATAAGTACTAATACAAATGCTCTCTTTTGAGAAGAGATGAAAGCACTTTGTGGTCTTTCCAATGGATGACTCTTTGCTGCATATGTTAATAAAATTTACCAAAGGACTTTTTTTTAGATTAGTTGTTGTCTATTTCCTTATCACTTTATGCTCCCATGGGCCCTGCAAAGAAACAAAAAAGCTAGGAAGATACATGGTGGTGTTGCCTTGGTAGCCTTAAAGAATTCAACCTGATTCCTTTTTTTAAAAAATCACTGATCAGAACACCCTGTCCTAGAACCATATGTATGTCATTTGGGGGGTTCTTCTGTGGAATTTCTTCAATTGGATTTAGAATCTTATCTGGCTTACACTTGATGTTTCCTCAGCTTGGAGCAGCGTTCTTGGTTCATTTCTCACCTCATTAACTCACTGCTCATCACAGGCCTTTTTCAACCTCCTTACCTAAAATAACTCTATGTTCTTTCACATCCGAAGCATTCACATTTTTTTTTGCTATTATATTTTGGGAACTGTAACATCCAAATGTTATCTAATTACTTGTTTATTAGTTGCCTGTCTCTCCCCTGTAGACTGTAAGATTCATTAGAGCAAGAATGTTTCATGTCCACTGATTTGTCCCAAAACTCCATAGTCTGGTATAAAATAGGTTCTCTCTCTCTCTCTCTCTCTCTCTCTCTCTCTCTCTCTCTCTCTCT
>JAKSZT010000536.1:1387819-1399564 GCA_026826555.1 Tolypeutes matacus
TCTCTCTCTCTCTCTCTCTCTCTCTCTCTCTCTCTCTCTCTCTCTCTCCCCCTCCCTCCCTCCCTCCCTCCCTCCATCCATCCCTCCCTCCCTCTATCTCTGCATATGTATATGTATATATATTTGTTGATTGAACAATAAATATATGGTCAACACTATATTTTTTTATTTTATCGACATTATAGTTTGACAGACATAGATTCAACTATCAAACTTGGGCATGTTTCTTTGGATGGATGGCTTATTTACAAATTGGAAAAATGCTGTCAGGTTTGGATAAGTATATACACACACATATAAATGTATATATGCTTAATGTGGAGTCTGGCATGTAATAGGTAATCAAAAATGTTAAACATTTCAAGAGTGAATTAATTTTTTTCTTTATGATTTTATTCCATTTACCACATATAGCAGTTCTACTGATATGAATTCAATATGATTTTTTTTGGTAAAGCATCATATCTCCAAATATTTTTCCTTTGATAAATCTTATTTCTTACTTACAGACATCCATTTACTCCATTTATGATAACAATATTAGTGTGGTTTCCTTTTGAAGAATTACCTTTCACCTACTGAATGAAGTCTCAGAGTGACTGTGCCCAAAGTTCCTGACTTCCCATAGCAGGGTATGGTCATGTAACCTAACCTCAAACTGTTTCTTCCTGGACTTTGAGTTGTAAATATTGTAACACAAGAGCATCAAGAAGGTTGAAGTTTATTCATTTCAGCCATGATCCCCTGAGTCAATCTCTGCCACTTGTATACCCAGAGACACCCTGGTCTTGTCCAGTTTTTAATGTGTTTCTCTAGTATTTTCACTGATGCTAGGAGCTACATCCAATGATGTTCTTACTTCTTTGCTTGCAACTGAAGAACTATGATATATTGCTCACTTTTTCTCTGCCTACTAAAGCATTTAGTGTTTGTTATTCTTTTCTTTTAATTTATTCTACAGACTCTAAGCTTTGAATTCATTACTTAGCCCATCTTAAGAGATAGGAATAGATTAAATTGTGATTTTATTTCTTTTTAAATATTAGTTGAGAACTCTGTCCCATTTTTTAAAAAGCCTAATCTTTCCCCACTGTCCTGTAAGTTTACCCTTGTCATAAAAGACATCTGTTTCTGGACTCTGGACTCTGTTCCACTGACCTATTTTTTTTCTTTATTTAAATGGCTTTAGATCCATTGAATATCCACATGGAAAGAAAAGAAGTGGGATTTTACCCACAGTAAAATCAATTTCAGGTAGATTGTAGATCCAGATATGTGGGCAAGGAAATAAAACACCTAGAAGATAGGTGGATTTAAAAACAAACAAACAAAAGTTAAAAAGTGGAATAACTCAAATGCCCAACAAAAAGAATGGATAATTCATATTTGTGGAGTATGCATATAATGGAAATACTAACCACAATAAAAATAGATAAACTCAAGATTTATTCATCAAAGGATGAATTTCAACAAACCTAATATGGATGGGGGTGATGTTCTATTTCCTGACTTGGCTGGTGGTGACATGGTTGTGTTCAGTTTGTAATAATTCACTTAAAAGTACACTTAAGATTTAAAGATTTGCTTTAAAATGTAGCACCAGGCTTGTACTTCTTGATACAGTGTTTCTCCATCTCTCATGAAGAGATCTGTACACATATAATAGAACTTCTTCACACATTGCCTCTCAGTGGTTTACCAATCAGTCTTAGTAAAAGAGGATGAACCATCACAATGCCATTGGAAAGTAATTGCAACTGTGAGTGACTGAACATTCCCAGTGCCTCCTATAAAGAAGATATGCACACAATGAACAGACACAGAGAGCAGACAGCGAGTGCAAACAATGGGGTGAGGGAAAGAAAGAAATAAAATAAATCTTTAAAATAAATACAATGGCTCACCTAACTGTCCAAAACAAAGCAGGAGGATATTTCATCAATCACTCATGCGTCTAGATTTCAGGACCAATCTGAAAACTGAACATTTATCCTTGTTCTGTCCAGGCATTGCATTTACAGGTAAAGAGAACATATTCTTTAGTGATGAATACAGTAGTGATTATACACATATCATTCTATGTAGGACAGCCTCCTCAAATAAAGTACATATGTGGAAACAGAGTTAGCCCCTAATTTTTAGTATCTTGCATATTCTTGCTACTCAAGGTGTGGGCTGGGACAAGCAGAACTGGCATCATTTGGGACCTGGTTAGAAATGCAGAATTACTCTATACCAATTAAATCAGTATGTTCATTTTAACAGACTCTAGGTAAAGTGTAGGTATATTACATTTTGAGAAGTGATATTGTATATATTCAGAGAGTCAGTGGTTCAGGTTGTAAAGATTTAGTGTGAAGTTTAATCTTTCACTCTACCTCTATAGAATTCTACTAGATAGATACTCTGTGGATTGATCTATACACATTCCAGGATAAAGAAAAAGAAAACAGATAACATAGAGTTGTAAAATAATAGTTTATCATCAGAAAAGAGCAGTAGTACTGAGTTTGGAAGAAAAACCTAATATTCAAAATGCTAAAGAAAAATAAAATCATGTATGTGTGCATTTCTTTCACTGAAGTAGGAAGAGAGGCAATGAGGATGGATGATGATGCATAGCATTTTAGAGTATTTGTGTTTGTGAGGATAGTTAAGTCAAGGGAACATCTTCCCAATGAAGTAACTATTGGAAAAGAGTGAGGTCTTGAACAGCCATGAATGAATGATGGGCATTTTTGAAGGCCAAGATTAGAAATAGCAGTAGAATCACTATGCTTGGATTGACTGCATCCTCAGCATCATTTGATAGCTCCCAAACTTGATAACTGTCATTGTTTACATTCATTTCTTCTGGTTTCAGAAGAGACAGAAGCATGTGGGGAGTGGGAGTCTAAATTATCCTTGTTGCTAATCTTCTGCTGTAATGTAGTTTAGCCCAGCTTTTGCAGAAATTTGGTGATACTTGGGAAAAATTGAAAGTTCTTATTTTATTGCACAAAATTTTTCAGGGATAGTTTTTCATTTATGAAGGAAGTAAGAATAGTAGCAATCCATCCAAACTCAGAAAACAAAAAAATTAATCCCAGTGGATTTTTAAAAGTGTTTTAAAAAGTGAGAACATTTTAATTTACTCCTTTCTCAACAATGAAATTCCCAAGTGTGATGGTTAGGCTCATGTGTCAACCTGGCCAGATAATGGCACCCGGTTGTTTGGTCAAGAAAGAATTAGCCTAAATGTTACTGTGAAGACACTTCATGGACTTAAATCATTGTTAGGTTGATTGCATCTATGGATGCTTATATCTACAGTCAACTGAGGAGATTGCCTTCAGCAATGAGAGAGGTCTCATCCAAAAGCTGAAGGCCTCAAAAGGAGAAGTGATGATTCCAGTAGTCAGAAGAGAGAGAACTTCCATCTCTACTTCAGCCAGCCAGCTTCTCTTGGAGAATTCGTTGGAAACGTGCACTACAGAATTGGGACTCATGCATTCCCATAGTCATGTGAAATAGTTTTATAAAATCTCATAATACATACAGATATCTCCTGTTGATTCTGTTTCCCTAGAGAACCCTGACTAATACACCAAGGTATGGTATACTTTGGAGATCTACATTCTCCCAGAATGAAAAATGATGCAACTGCTTCTGGAAACATTAGTCCAAATGAAGAAAACACTTAACTTGTTTCAGAGTGGGATTTACAAGGTCCATGAGCAGAAGATTAAGAATAAAACTAAGTAATTCCTAGAAAGTATGACCACCTCTCTGCAGAAGCACAGGTGTGGGAGAGAGGATAGATGCCTGCTGAATACAGTGCAGTTTATACTCCATCTTAATTTTAGTTCATTTTATCATCTATAAAGAAGAAAAGGAACTCATCAGAATATAAGTTTAGATAATTGTATAAATTTGTATAAACAAAATAAAAAAGAGTAATAATAAACAAAATAAAATAAAGTAATCTAGAAAGAGATACACCAAATGAAAAGTCATTACCTCTGAGAACAGAAGGACAGGAAACTTATATTTGGGTTGATAATCAAAATGAACTCTACCTTTACCTGCAATTTTATTTTTTTGTTACAAGAAGCATTATGCATACATTACCTTTGTAATGAAAACATGATCACCCTTCACGGAATGAGTGATGATCCTCTTCCCTCACCCCCTCATCATCATTTTATATTTTTGTATTTCTTAATGTTTTGGTCAATTTGTTGTGAGAAAATGGTATCTAATTCTTGTTTCAATAGTAGGAAGACTAAGCATTTATTTCAGGATAATTGGATCTTTGAGTTTGTTTTTAGTGGCATGTCATTATGTATCCTTTGCCTATTGTTCCAATGAGTTTCTTCTATTTTTATTGATGATTTGTGGGGGTTCTGTTTGTGTTTTGATTTTAACCCTTTGTAATATATGCGGTAATATTTTCCCCAGTCTGTGTGTCTTACCTTTACTTAACATGTATGCTGTCATACAGTCATTTAGAATTGTGATAGATTCATTGGTGTGGTGGTTGTCCATCCTCACCTCCTTGTTAGTTGTCCTGGGTGAGTCCAATGAACTGGAGAGTAGGTATTGCAACTCCTCTGAGGCTCAGGGGCCAACTGGCATATGGACAGCCCAGAGATTGAAATCTCTTGGACATACACCTACCAACTCCAACATCAACTATAGGTTCAAATAAAAGGGACAGAAGAAGCATGTGTAGAGATGTCACATCTGAGTCCAACTCTGTCACACTCAGGAGCACAAATTCCAAAGAAGGGTCCACTGGCAAGGTACCAAACTTCAGAACTATCTGCCATGACCATAGAACCTGGGTGTCTCCAGAGCCTTCAGGAGCCCTGCTATTTAAGGTAGTATCTACCTTAAATAGAGACAAGCAAAAGAAGAGCAATAAAAATAAAAATCCAAAATATTACTCTTCTACCCAATGAAAAATTCTGGTAATAATTCCTGGATGCCTCTCCACATATTTGATATTTTAATTGTTACAAATTTTACTTTATTGTTTGATATTTAGTTTGTTTTTAGTTCTTTTAGATTAAAATAAATATGGATAGCTACTAAAACTTTAAAAACAAAATGCAAAAATTGAATGCAGAAACCTGAAAATTTCTAAAAATTCAGAGACAATAGGTATTGACAAGTCAAAAGTGAACTAGATTATAGAAAACTTATATTCCATTTTCATGTTGGTTTTTTGTTTCCAAGAATAAAAAGAACACAACACCATGAAGTTAAAATATTTTAACACCTTTCTCCCCTCTCAAAACATTTTGAAGAATTTAAGAGGAATTATAGTTTTTTTCACAGAAGTTAAAATTTTTGCCAAGTGTCTATTTGGTAGAAACTAAAATATGCAGGCATTTTAGCTCTGATAGTTGGGCATGACCTAAAAACATAAAATTAATTTCTATATTATAGATAACTCTACACCTGGGTAGGGAAAGAAAAACATGTTTAACACATGCCTTCAAAGTGATATGAGTAAAAACTAGGATGCAGATTTAGCTCAAGCACCTACCCAAATGAATTTTATGATTCACGGTAAGTAAATGCTTTCTTAGGCAACATCGATAAAGTGACGGGGTCACAAACATTCCCCTAGGCTTAAAATTTTTGTAAGTGGAGCAAAAGAAATAAAAATAACATGTAATTTCACTATTCACATACAATATCTGCAGTCAATTTGATATATTTAATTCCATTATTTTCATATATGTATGCGTATAATATATATAGAATTCAGAAAGGTGTGAGTGTAGATAATCTATTTTATAAGAAATGGAATCCTGAAAAATACATATTCTTGTAATTTGATTTTGTTTGCACAGATAATCTATTTTAAAACTTGTATTTATCTTCTTCCAGTATTTTTCTTTTTATTTGTATATATAATATTTTTACAAGATTTAATATGAAAATGTTATTATTTTTTATCTTTTTATTGTAGTAATAAATATACAACTCAAAACTGACCATTTTAACCACTTTCAGGTGTACAATTCAGTAGTATTAATTATGTTAGCAATATTATTTTACCATCACCAATTTCTATTGCCCCTTATTTTAGTCTGTTTTTAACTAAAACAGAAAGCCTAGACATTTTCTAATAAATTATTTTCTATTAAATATTCTTATCAAAAAGATTTTTAATTGCTAAAATAGTTCATTAAATTAATAAATATGTTTATAGTGATGTCTAATTGGTAGATTTATTCCAGGATCTGAGGATTTAGCTGTGAACAGCCTCTTCCTCCAGGGAGCTTATGTTCTATTGGTGGGAGAGAGGCAAGTCAATAAAGGCTAACATGCTAGAGATCAGTACAACTACACAAAAGGAATGAGCATATGATGATGGAGGATATCTTGGGGAATAGGCAAGATCATGTAGTTAATGTGAAGTGTGGTTGGAGTATTAACCCAGACCCCTAGACTCTAAAGATTATTGTTTTAGCCAGTGTGCTAACGTCATTATTGTAGTGAGCTTTCCTACGAAAAAGAATGGCTAAGAACAAAAGAAGCCAAATAACGTCCATTTTCCTCTGCCACAGCACTGTGGACATATGTCCCATCTTTCATACTCCTTCTTTAAAGCAAGCCCCACTTTTACCTGGGCACTTTGCAACGAAGATAAAAGACTGTTTGGTGTTGTGACAAATTACAAACCAATGACTTGAAAGTGGAAGATTTGTGAGGGGCTTCTGGGAAGTCTCAGATTTTCAGTGATTTTCTTTTACTTGTGCTATGGAATGCAGATTTAATGGCTGGGCCCTAAGCAGTTGTCTTTTACCATGAGGAAACAGGTTTCTGATGCTGTATAGCGGCCATGTCAGAATATGTTGGTGTGATAGTTTGAGGCTTTTATGGACCCCAGAATATCATGTCCTTAGGTCTAATCTATTCCTGTGGGTGTAAACCTATTGTAGGTGGGAACTTTTGATAAGATTTCTTCAGTGGTGTGTGACCAGGGTGGATCTTTATCCTCTTACTGAAATCCTTTATAAATGTGATGAATACAGAGAGAAAGCCATCAGAGTAGAGAGAAAACCAGGAGAATCCAGAAGATGAAAGCAAGAAAACCTTGAAGAGAAGGGAGAGGCCAACAGATGACACCAAGTGCCTTGCCATTAAGAGAGAGGAGCCCAGGATTGCAAGCAGGCTGACTTTGGGGAGAAAGCATCACCTGTGCTGCCTTGGACATTTTTCTCAGCCTTGAAACTGTAAGCTTATAACCTAATAAATACACTTTAAAAGTCAACCCATTTCTGATATATTTCATTTTGGCAGCATAGCAAACTAAAATGGTTGGTTACTTATGACATGTTATATGAAAATATAAAAATGCAGAATGGAAAATAAACACTTTTAAATTACTTATTTAGGTTATTGTTATTTTAGGTTTCCTATCACATGTAGGAAAACCTAATCCAAACTGAAACAAATGCCTCTTGCTGGGGGAAAAATCCACACCTCACCTCTGGCTGAGTATTGGCTTGATGCATTAAAAAAGAATCAGTTTGGGACAATATATTTGAGAGAAGATTTCTACTCATTTTCTGTCTTCCCTTTGATGCCCTTCAAGAGAAACAAATGCTAGGCATATGATTGGCATAGTTTATTGACTGGGTCACACATTCTAGTTGAAAACATGATTGTGTTTTAAAATGTTCCCCACCCTGGCACATCTCTCTTTATGCCTTATGCTATCTGTTCATTTCATGTGCTGGACATCCTAGTGCCCTCTTAGCACCCAGCAATATTTCCTTTGTATTTGTCCAAGCACATCTGTCACCTCTACATCTCCCAGTTTCCTATAATGTAAGCATGGACAGACAATGATAAAATCCCAAGGTTTTTATTTTGGCTCAAGAGGAGAAAAAGATCGCCCCTTCAGATAAGCAGCATGTTTTTATCCACTTTTCACCAGAGGGTCCTGTTAGGAAATGATCAAGATTTAGGCAGTCCTGGGTCTTTGATTATATCATAATAAATTGATCAAAAGTTTGTTCCAATATCTAACTAATAGACTGACCAATTGACTAAGTGTGTACAGGCCTGGAGAAATAACTAGAAGAACAAATATGAAACTATGAGCTGTGTTTATCTCTGGAGAGCAGTTAAGAGAAAAGAGGAAGAAATAAGTTTCATTTTATGTCTTATACAATAAATTATTTGAATATTTGCACAAGAAGCATTCATTATGTTTAAAATAAGATAAGTAAGATAGTCCAGTGGCAGCAATTAAAACTAGATTGGCAGTTATAGTAAACCAAATTATTGTGTTATAAAGTGAGCTAAGGTTTTTTCCCTCATAACAGGGGGCAACAGGGATAGAGAGATAAAAGCAATGTTAGAAAGGAAAACTGGAAAGAAAAAACTAATCCATTGCATACACACACACACACACAATATTTCCAAAAAAAGAAAAATAGTAAAATGGGAGAGAAGCAATAACTAAAACCAAGTTTGAAAACATGTTCTCAGAACTAAAGAAAGACTTTGGTTTTAAATTGGAAAGTACCAAACACAATGAGAATTAGACCAGAAATATTCTGGTAAATATTTGCATGTTTGAGAAAAAAAGGGGGAAAAATGCCTGAGTGAGAGAGAAAAAAAGCATTTCATTTTTTGAAACAAAGAATTAAAGATCAGATTGGTGTCAGTCTTCTCCACAGAGGCCAACAGAACATGACTTATCATGTCTTTATCAAGTCCCCTAGAAGGAGCCTGTGTTCCCTGCTCAGACATGATCTGGAGTCTGTACCCAGGGTGGCATATTCTCTGACTTCCTCTCCTGGGTCTGGTGCCTTTCTCTGTGGTTTGGGAAGGCAGAGCCAATGACAGGAAGTCCACCAGGTGGACGAGGCTCCCTAAAGGAAAAGAGCGCTTCCCTGGACAAAAGAATGGAAAAATCACATCTTGTTGGACAGGCCAACATTTGGAATGTGGAACTTCCAAAGAAGAGAGACATCATTTTCATATCTTCCTATTCCCCACTGAGAGAAATAGAACAAAAGGTGGCCTCTTCTCAAACTGAATTCCCTGTTCCCTCTTTTCTAACCCTTCCACATTCTTATTCAAGTCATTTCCCTAAAGGGGATGAATTCAGACACTGGGAACTTACCTTCATACCTTTCACCTTAGGATTGGATTAGTTTTCACACCTAAGATTGTAAGCCCACAACTCCCAGCCAATGGGAGATGCATAAGGTTGGGGAGGAAGGGAAATGGGACACTGCATTAGGGGAACTATATAATCTTTGTTCTTACACTGATCACATGCATTTGCCCACTTCCATTAGCCTGGGCATGTGCCCTTTCTCATGAGAAAGAAATAAATAACTGCTGCCTCTCGTCCAACTCTATGTCTTAAGAATTTTATTTTGAGTAAGTGGTCACCATACCACTCAACTGGGGGCTTGTCTGCAATCACAGGAATGAGGAGAGACCCTTGAACCCCTTCTCTGAGTGGCAGGATGTCCTGTCAAAATTTTAAGGTGGCCTTCAGCATGGGAAGATTGGAGGTCTCTCCCAGTCACCAGACCCGAAGGAAGCAGAGATTGAAAGAGATGCACAGGGAAAAGTTTGGACTGTAAAATCAGAAAAGACTGATATAAGAGAAGTCACATACTCTGTTCACAGACCCAGGTCAGAGACTATGTCTGGGGCTTTGGTGACCTGAAGAGCAGGGACTTAGTTCTGAAAGATCCTGTTGTGTCTGCAAGAATGAGTATAATATGAGACATCTCAGTCAAGATACAGGGTGGGAAGTAAGAAGTAAGTGCCAGTAACTCCTCAGAAATCTCAAGGAAAATGGGAAAGACAAATTCTAAAAGCAGCTGGCAAGAAACTTTATCAGAGGTACCTGAGAATACTCCATTAGGGACAAGGTTTGAAATTGGGATGATCTTTCAAAATATAGAAGAAAAAGTAAAAAAAAAAAAAAAAAAGATAAAGTATTGTTATTTAATATAAGCTGGAATTCCCCTTAAGGGTGGAGCTGTCACTGGCCAAAGTTTCTGCTCCACAGAAAACTGCATTTGTCAAACCCTAAATTTGTAAACAATGCTCAATGCCCTCTTAGAGAAGTTCCTCTAGGGTGAGGGGAAATTGGGTTTGTGAATGCTCCCTTGAGTAGTGCTGAAATAAGAGACTTAAAAAGGAAATGAAAAACCTATTAGAAGACCCTTCAAGCTTAGCTAACCAATTTAATCAATTTCTCAGCCCAAATGTTGATACTTGGACCAAATTAATGTCCATTTATTTATTTATTTATTTTTTATTGTGGGTAAAAATCAAAATTTTCACAATACATATCAATATTTGTGAAATGATATACAAATATATATGCATATATGTGCATTTGCTTACAAAAATGTTATATATATATATATATATATATATGTATTTTTTTTAAAGGTGCTTAGATTACCTAAAATATTACATGGAACCCACCAGGATTCCCATGTTGCCCACCTCCCACAGCTCCCACCACATCCCACACAAACATCTCCCATAAGTGTGGCCCACCACCCTCAATGGACTTACACATCCTGGGGCCTTGCCAACAACCACAGACCACAGACCACTTTAAATCATCTCTTCTCTGGAGAAGAACAGGAACAAATTAGAAGGGCGGCTATGAAGGTCTGGGATGATAACCATCCAATAGCATAAGGGGGACCCAGAGGGGAGCAAAAGTTTCACCCACCAGGACTCTAACAGTGATCATAATAATGCTGCCCATATGGGTAACATGAGAGGTCTAAGAAGTATAATTATCCAAGGAATTAGAAATTTTGTCCTCAAAGTCAGAATTTAAATAAAGCTTTAGAAGCAAAACAAGAAAGAGAGGAAACTTCCACAGCTTTCTTGAATAGGCTAAATGATTAGATGAGAAAATATTCAAGCTTAGAAATAAATGACCCAATGGCCCAAAACCTACTTAAAGTATATTTTGTAACTAACTCCTGGCCTGATATTAATAAAAAATTGCAAAAATAGAAAGATGGGCAAGCAAACCACTGGATGATTTATTATCTGCAGCTCAACAAGTGAATGTATGAAAAAATGAAGAAGAGAGAAAAGGACAAACTAAAGTTATAATGCAAGCTCTAAAACAGCAACAAAAGAGCAGACCAAGTTAATGTTGCCAAGTCCTTGGTCAGTCCAAACCTGTAAACTATACACCCTAAATCAGGCTCTAAAATTATTAAAAGAACAAGAAGGAAACATTTACACTGACTCCCAGTATGACTGGGGAGTAGCACATGTATTTGGAAAAATTTGAGAAGAAAGAGGAATAATAACTAGTCAAGGAAAAGAATTAGCACATTCAGATATGCTAATTCTTATATTAAAGAATTTACTCTTACCAGACTCTATTGCCATCACACATGTAAATAGATATCAGAAAGGGAGTACTTCTGAGGCTAGAGGGAATAGACTGGCCAATAAGGAGGCAAAAAGGGCTGGAAAAGAAGAAAGGCTTGAAGCCCCAGTAATGGTTTTGGTCCCTGCCTTAACTATAAAAGTTGGGAAACCTCGATTTAGTAATAAAGAATTAGAAAAAGTAAAGGCAATGAGTGGAACTCAGACAGAAAATGGAAAATAGTTTTTAAAGGATAAGAGAGAAATAATAAATAAAGACATTGCAAGAGAAATCTTAAATCATCTTCACCAGGGCATGATGGAGTTTCAATTAAAGGCCATGGCAACTGAAAGAATAGAAGG
>JAKSZT010000536.1:1407044-1457680 GCA_026826555.1 Tolypeutes matacus
TATCTAACAGAACAGATAGGCTTTGAAAAGACTTTCAGAAGTGTATGAATGATTTTTGGATGACTGTGAAACCCTAAAATCAAATGCAAATTTTCGTGTCTGTGTGAGCATGTGCATTTATTCCACAGAAAAAGACCAGATTTTTCATCAGATTCTCTAAAGTTCCTAGCACATAAAATTTTAAAATAACTGATTTAGTCCAACATTCTTATCTTTTAGATTGAGAAACTAACATATAAAGTTATTGTTATTTTTATATATTATATAAAGTGATATTCCTATGATATGTGATAAAATTATGTCCCATCTGTTCTAGATACAAGTAGTTCAGAGCTTTTCATTTTCCCATCAAACATTCTTATAACTTCTTACATCCTCATAACATTAATAAAGAAAAAAGATTTTAACACTAACTGAAAATTCTTTGCTTCTTTTAAAGTAAATGAAAGTATGCAAAAGTTTCATTTTTATTACTACTTCCATCTTTAAATATTGACAAAAGTGTAGAATATTTGGCAAATATTTATTTTTGTGTTTCTACACTTTTATGTTCTATGGTTTGTGCTACCCCAATTATTCTGGAATTTTTAAATATATAAAAAGAATTGTTCCTCTTCATGGGATAATACTTAAATATCAATAATATGAGTTATTGAAACACTCTTTAAGAACAGGCTGTATTGTGGAACACAAGGACCAAGTGATGCTGTTAAGCCCTGTAAAGGTATTTCTATTTTAAGACAATGCTGTAAGGTAGAAAGTATCTTCCTCCAAGAGATAAGGACACCTGAGGTTCATAAAATTGAGTGACTTGCCTGAAGCTACACAGAAAACGGACAAAGATGTCAAAGCAAAATTTGAGGCATTCTCCTGCTTTCCTTTACCCTTATTAAGTTGCTTTCCCTTTTGTTTATATTTTATTACAAAATATGTTATATAATGATATTAAGTTCAGCTGTTTTCTGCCAGTATCACCCTGCTTAACATTTATATAAAATATTTATTATTTGATATATTTGGTCTTTTATATCCCACTTATCATTTTTGGAATTTTTCTTGATACTCTTTCTTGATTTCGTTTACAAGAAATTTGAATCGATTTTATCAATTAAAAATGTCAGTTTGAAAAAAATAATCCCTATACAAAATCGGAGAGTATCTCATTGGAAAATTTCTATGTAAAGTTGTGGACTACAGTAACTTTAATAAATTATTCATTCTTTCCCCTTGGCATATCTTATTCAATGATCCTGAAAAAAACTAACAGAGTTTGGTCATCAGTGTACTTCAATTTATAAGGACAAAAAGAGTAAACTTTATTACTTGATAATCTATTCTTTCCATGTATTGGTGCTCTCTGCATTGCTCACCTTAAGTAACAGTCTTGCAAAGAGTGTTGGCTGAAATGAAGTCCTGGAGCCCTCTGCTCCACTGGGCATTAACCCTTAGGTGACTGGGTTGTAAGGAAACTTGGAGTATCTAGAAAATATCTGGATTTTCTAGGAGAAGCTCAGTTGTGTTTTGCTCAATAAAAAAACAGCAGTGAGTCATAGAAGAAAAGAGATCATACTGATAAAAATAATGAGTTGAAAGGGATTTAAACATTGTGAGGATTTTAAGGAAACTACAATGCAGAGACAAAATTTAAAAGTCACATGGGAGACTTTAAAGAGAGTCTTGACATTATAAAATCAAATTCATGTTTGAGAGCCCTAATTTGGAGAGTTTCAGAAAATGCAGAGGGAAAATAATACATGATTAAAGAGATGAGAAGAAACAGAATGATACAAAAAACAGAATAAATACACAAGTGCATGTAGTCTGGTGTTGCTGTACAGAATGGAGAATAAGGACACCATTCCTGCATCCATGGAGTTTACAGGGTAGTAGATCCAAGATGTACTCCTGCTGAATACATCTTTATGTATGAGCCTAGTCATTCTCTGATAAATGGAGGAAATGACAATATCTATCTCATTGTAGGGCTATTCTGAAGATTAAATTAGATAATGGGTGTGGCATCACATTGTGAACTATAAACATATTTAGCTGTTTCCTAATAAAAACTATTCAGTACAAACAGAATTTTGTAAACAGAGTGTTATATGAAATGTGTAAGATTTCCCAATATCTGTTCCTTTGCATGATTTTAGAATGCAATAATGGGTGGGAAAGTGGAGACAGCATGGAACAGGAAAAAGCTTGGGCTTTGGTTGGAGTTGGCAAGTGTTTGGGCTTTGGAGACAGTCAACTGATTTGAATTCTATTTCCATCACTTGAGTTTTATGATTTTCTAGGTATCTTTAATTCCATCTGTAACCTGGGGATTATAATGCCTAATCCACTAAGCATTTGCAATCAATTTCTTAAAGGAGTTAAAGTTCACAGGGTGTAAGAAACAACTTCAATTTTTTTCATCATTTCATTTTGAGAATGCTGTTATCACAAAACTCCCTAATACTCATTAATATTTCAGGCAGTTCTAATAGTTTTTCCTTTCACTTGGAAGTAAGGAAAAAATTATTTTCTTGTCCAAATATTAAAGAGTCAAGCCCAATGCAAGCTGCACTACAAATCTTTATTCAAATTAAAACATCCTGCCTCCTCCATCGTGGACTCTGGAGCCTCTAGTGGTGGAATGGAGTGAATCAGATTCTCTATTTGTTGTTCTACCTCCATCCCACTGGGTAGCTACAGTATATGGCCAGTCCAGGGTCAAATGCTGGAAGGGATAGAGAGAAAAGTAAGCAGAAAAGGCTTAGTTGACTGAGATGGAAACCACAGTCAGCAACTTCTATATGATGGATATGCATGCAACATTTTTACCAGTTCTGCACACTTAATACTCACCTTTCCATTCTCTAAACTCCTTCTATTTTCTGGTGATCTATATTCTAATTATTAACTCCAAGAGTATACACAATATATTTAGTTCATAATAGCTCAATAATACAGTATTTGTCCTTTTGTGTCTGGCTGGCTTCACTCACGTAATGTTCTCCACGTTCATCCAAGTTCTCATATGCTTCACGAATTCATTTTTTCTTATTGCTGCATAATATTCCATTGTGTTTATTCACCACAAATTGTTGATCCGTTCTTCAGTTGATAGATGCCTGGGTTGTTTCCCACTTTTGGCAATCATGAATAACCATGCTATGAAAATCGGCATGCAGATGACTATTCGTGTCACTGCTTTCAGTTCTTCTGGGTATATACCTAGTAATGGTACTGCTGGGTCACATGGCAAGTCTATTGAACTTCCTTAGGAACTGCCAAACAGTCCTCCAAGGAGGCTGTACCATTCTACATACCCACCAGCAGTGAATAAGCATTCCTATTTCTCCACATCCTCTCCAACATTTACAGTTTTCTGACTTATAATTAGCAGCCAGTCTAATATGTGTGAAAAGATATCTCATTGTAGCTTTGATTTGCTTTTCTCTAATCACTAGTGATGTTGAACATTTTTTCATGTGTTTCTTCATCATTTGAGTTTCTTCTTTGGACAATTGTCTTTTCAAATCTTTTGCCCATCCTTTAATTGGGTAGTTTGTCTTTTTATTGTTGAGTTGTATGGTCACTTTGTATATAATATATATTAAACACTTATCAGATATGTGATTGCCAAATATTTGCTCCCAGTGAATAGGCTGCTTTTTCACTGTTTTGACAAAGTTCTTTGAGGTGCAAACATGTTTAATTTTGAGGAAGTCGCATTTATCTATTTTTTCTTTTGTTGACCATGCTTTGAGTTTAAGGTTTAAAAACTACTGCCTTCCACAAGATCTTGAAGATGTTTTCCTATATTTTCTTCAAGGAGTTTTATGGTAGCTTTTATATTTAGGTCCTTGATCCATTTTGAGTAAATTTTTCTATAAGATGTGACATAAGGGTCCCCTTTCTTTCTTTTGGATGTGGCTATCCAGTTCTCTGAGCACCATTTATTGAATAGACTGTTCTGGCCCAGCTGGGTATGCTTAAGAGCCTTGTCAAAAATCACTTGACTGTAGATGTGAGGGGCTATTTCAGAGTTCTTGATTTGGTTCCATTGTTCTATCTGTCTGTCTTTATGCCAGTACCCTGCTGTTTTTTGTTTGTTTGTTTGTTTTTACCACTGTAGCTAAGTAATATGCTTTAAAGTCAGGAAGTGAGAATCCTCCAAATTTGTTCTTCTTTTTTAAGGACAATTTTGGCTGTTCAGGGCTCCTTACCCTTCCATAAATTTGATTATTGGGTTTTTCCATTTCTGCAAAACAGGCTGTTGGGATTTTTATTGTGATTGTGTTGAGTCTGTAAATGAGTTTGGGAAGAATTGACATCTTTATGATATTTAGTCTTCCTATCTATGAATACAAAATGTTATTCCATTTATTTATGTCTTCTTCAGTTTCTTTTAGAAATGATTTGCAGTTTTCTGAATCCATGTACTTTTTTTTCTTGAGTTAGGTTTATTCCTAAATATTTGATTGTTTTAGTCATTATTATAAATGGAATCTTTTTTCTGATTTCCTCCTGAGATTGCAAATTAGTAGAATATAGAAAAGTTACTGATTTTTGCATATTAATCTTGTATCCTGCCACTTTGTCGAATTTGTCTTTTAATTCTAATAGTTTTCTTGTGGATTTTTCAGGATTTCCTACATATAGGATCATGACATCGATGAATAGTGAAAGTTTTACTTTTTCCTCTGCTATCTGGGTGCCTTTTATTTCTTTATCCTAATTGGTCTAGGTAGAACTTCTAGCCCAATATTGAATAACAATGGTGAGAGTAGGCATTTTTGTCTTGTTCCTGATCTCAGCAGGAAAGCTTTCAGTCTTTCACCATTGAGTACAATCTTAGCTATAGGTTTTTCATATATGCACTTTATCATATTGAGAAAGCTTTCTTCTATCATTTGGAGTGTTATTATCAAGAAAGGGTGCTGTATTTTGTCAAATGCCTTTTGTGCATCAATCATGAGGATCATTTTATTTTTCTTCTTTAATTTATCAATGTGGTATATTACACTAATTAATTTTCTTGTGTTGAGCCACCTTTGCATACCATGGATAAAGCCCACTTGATCATGGTGTATAATTCTTTTAATGTGTGTTTGGATTCTGTTTGCAAGTATTTTGTTGAGGATTTTTGCATCTATATTCAATAGAGATATTGGCGTATAGTTTTCTATTTTTTCAGTATCTTTATCTTGTTTTGTATTAGCATGATGTTGGCTTCATGGAATGAATTTGGTGGCATTCTTTCCTGTCCAATTTGTTGGAAGAGCTTTAGCAAGTTTGTTAATAGATCATCTTTGAATGTTTGGTAGAACTCACCTGTGAAATCATCTGCTCCCAGGTTTTCATGCAGGGAAGGATTTTTCTTTTAATATACTTAAAAAAAAATTTAAGATACTCAGATTACTTAAATGTTACATAAAAATGTAGGGGATTCCCATATGCCCCACTCCTTATGCCTCCCATACTTTCCAACATTAACAACATCTTCATTAGTGTGATACATTTGGTAAATTGATGAACAAATATTGGAGCATTGCCACTAACTTTGGATTATAGTTTACATTATGGTTTAATCTCTCTCCTGCACAATTTTGTAAGTTATGACAAGATATGTAATACCCTATATCTGTCTTTGCAATACCATGCAGGGCAATTCCAATACCCTCATATTACGCCTATTTTTCCCTCTCCCTCCCTTCAGAACCTCTGGTGACCACTGCCTCCACATCAATGATAAGAGTTCTTCCATTGCTAGAATAGCAATAAGTCTACAGTAGAATAACAGTAAGTCTGCTCTAGTCCTTTGTTCATTCCCCAATTCTGGAATTGTGATGCCCACTTTGCATCTAATTTGGAGAGGGCTTAGATTTCATGGGGCAGATGGATGGGACTATCTTGCTTGTAGTTGTAGACTCTCTCTGTTATTTGGATAGTCTTTGTCCATCATTATTTCCTTTTTAGTTGTATTTGGGTGCGTCTAATGAACTGGAGAGTAGGTGTTGCAAGTTTGTTGAGATTCAGGACCCAACTGGAACAGAGAAAGCCCAAAGTTTAAGTCTCTTGGACTTAAATATATCAATTGTCATACTAACTATAGGTCAAATAGAAGGGGCAGAAGAGCCATGTGTAGGGAAACCACAAATGAGTCCAACTCTGTCACACTGGAGAGCATAAATTCCAAAGTAGGGCCTTGATAACTGTTTCAAACTCTTCACTTGTCATTGGTTTGTTGAGGTCTTCTAATTTTTCTAGGGTCTTTGAAAGTGGTTCGTGTGTTTGCAGGAATTTGTTCATCTCATCTATATTATTTAGTTTTAAGACATACATTAATCTTAGTATCCTCTTATGATCTCTCATATTTTTGTGATGTCAGTAGTAATGTCCCCCTTCTCACTTGTGATTTTTTTTATTTGTGTCATCTCTCTTTTTTCTTTGTCCGTCTAGCAATGGGTTTGCCAATTTTG
This sequence comes from Tolypeutes matacus, assembly GCA_026826555.1. Lineage (NCBI taxonomy): Eukaryota > Metazoa > Chordata > Mammalia > Cingulata > Chlamyphoridae > Tolypeutes > Tolypeutes matacus. The sequence goes on from JAKSZT010000536.1 coordinate 1,413,515, forward strand.
TTGATCTTCTCAAAGAACCAACTTTTGGTATTGATACTCTCTATTGTTTTTGTTGTTATCGTTGTTGCTTTCTGCTCTGATATTTACTATTTCTTTGGCTTGATTTGGGCTAAGTTTGATGTGTTCATTCTAGTTCCTCCAGGTGTGCACTTAGATCTTCAATTTTAGACTTTCTTCTTTTTGATGTAAGAATTGAGGGCTATCAATTTGCCTCTCAGCACTGCCTTTGCAGTGCCCCATAGGTTGTGATATATTATATTCTTATTTTCATTCATTTCAGGATATACGCTAAATTCTCTTGCAATTTCTTCTCTGGCCCACTGATTACTTAAGAGTGTGTTGTTTAATATCCATATATTTATGAATTTTCCCTTTTTCCATCCATTATTGATTTCCAGCTTCATTATATTATGATCAGAGAAAGTGTTTTTTATAATTTCAATCTTTAAAATTTATTGAGACTTGTCTTGTGTCCCAACATATGGTCTATATTGGAGAAGGATCCTTAAGCACTTGAAAAGAATGCCTATACTGATGTTTTGGAGTGTGAATGTTCCATAGATGTCTGTTAGGTCTAGTTTATTTATCATCTTATTCAAGCTGTCTGTTTCTTTATTTAACCTTTGTCCAGATGTTCTCTCCAATCTTGAGAATGGTGTATTGAAGTCTCCAACACTTATTGTAGAGACATCTATTTCTCCCTTTCAGCTTTCCCAGTGTGTGCCTCATGTGTCTTGAGTTAGGTGCATAAATCATTTGTTTAGTTATTCCTTCTTGGGGAATTGCCCCTTTTATTAATTATAATGACCTATTAATATAATGACCTTCTTCATCCCTTATAGCAGATTTGCATTTAAAATCTATTTTCTCTGTTATTAGTATCACTACTTCAGCTGTTTTTTGGTTATTATTTGCATGGAGTACCTTTTCCCAACCTTTCATTTTTAACCAGATTGTGTCCTTGCATTTGAGGTGAGTCTCTTATAGAGAACATATAGATGGTTATTATTGTTATCCATTCTATCAGTTTTTGGGTATTTTAAAAAAATATATATTATTCATCTATTTTTAAAAGATATATAAAATGTTATATAAAAAAATATAAAGGATTCCCATATACCCCACTCCCCAGACCATCCACTTTTCCCAACGTTTACACTTTCTTTCATTATTGTGGTACATTCATTGCAATTAATGAACACATTTTGGAGCATTGCCACTAAGCATGGATTATAGATTACCTTGTAGTTTACACTCTTTCCCACTCAATTCTGTAGCTTATGGCAGGATATATAATGGCCTGCATCTGTCATTGCAATGCCATTCAGGTCAATTCCAAGTCCTGAAAATGCCCCCATATAACACCTCCTTTTCCCTCTCCCTGACTTCAGCACCTCCAATGGCCTCTATCTCCACATCAATGATATAATTTCTTCCATTGCTAGAATCACAATAAGTCTATTGTCAAATACCAGTAAGTCTGTTGTAGTCCATATTTTCTTCCTCAATCCTGAGGATTTGGAGATGGTGATGCTGACTCCACCTCTAATTGAGAGGGAACTTCAATCCTTTATGTCTTATGGGTGGGACTCTCTTGCTTGCAGTTGTACACTCTCTTGGTTCCTTAGTGTGGTGGTTGTCCATCCTCACCTCTTTGTTAGTTGTCTTGGGTGAATACAATGAACTGGAGAGTAGGTGTTGCAATTCTGCTGAGGCTCAAGGCTCAGCTGACACATGGACAGCTCGGAGATTAAAGTCTCTTGGACATACACCTACCAACTCCAACACCAACTATAGGTTCAAATAAAAGGGACAATAGAGGCACGTGCAGAGATGCCATATGTGAGTCCAACTCTGTCACACTCGGAAACAATCTCCAAAGTAGGACCCATTGGCAAGGCACCAAATTCCAGAGCTATCTGCCATGACCATAGGATCACTGTTTGGGGTAGTATCTACTTTGTTCATCTATGAGATCCTGCTGATACATATAAGCATTACCTCTTTGATGACCTCCTGACTCACTTTGAAGTCTCTTAGACATATAAACTCATTTGTCTTTACCTTTTACCCCTTTTATTTCAGATCTTTTTCCAGTTGTATCACCAGCTGGTGCTTGTTAGGAATCCCTTGATGCCAAGGAGGCTCATCCACGGGAAACATGTCCCTCACTGGAAGGAAGGTAATGAATTTATATGCTGAGTTTGGCTTAGAGAGAGGCCACATTTGAGCAGCAATGAGACTCTAAGGAAGTAACACTATCCTACAACACTAGGCTAAGTTGAAAATTCAAGAGCAAAAGGCTCATAAGCATAGTCATCAATATCAAAAGTCCATCAATGGGCCATCCTTCTTCACTAGTCATTGCCCCTGTATTTGGGAAATTGTTGCTGTTCCATTAGAGAATATGACAGAGCTCCCCAGGATGGGGATTCAATAATCTTTTGGTATTTGAGTGAATCTCTACACACTGCAGCAATGCCCCATGAACATTTGAACATATTTATATACTTTATATGTATGCCCAGGTGAAATTTCTCCCATGTATTCTCCATCACTGACACCTTATACCATAGATCCTCCCCTGCCATAGTTGTAACCCTTCTGTGATCAAATACTTTTTCAAAAATGAAGCCAAGAATATTGCCAAATTCGATTAATAGGAAATAAAAATGGTAGGCTTAAACATAAGAAATGAAATACATAATAATTCATAAAAACTAAAACTAAAATAAAGTAAAAATATTGGGGTATTAAAAAATGAAAACTATTTTAAAATTTTTTTTGATATTTTGTGTTTCATCACTGTAATATCTGTTTTCCTCTATGTACAGTGACATTTTCTTCCATTTCTTTCCGAGTGTCTTACTTTTTCAAAATTTTGTTTTCAAAGAAATTTTAGGTACCAGTAAAGTTACATACAAAATATAAGGGACTCTCAAATGCCTAGTATACTCTTCCTTTTCCCCTTCCCTATTAATAACCTTTTTACATGTGAATTGTACATTTGTTACAACTGATATACAAATATTGAAACATAACTACTAACCATGGTCATTGGTTTCCATTATGATTTCCATTTCACAGCATACACTTTTAAAAAATTTTGATGAGATTTAACATGGCCTATATTCATCATTGCAAGATCATGCAGAACACTTCCACTGACCTCTAAATAACCCCTCTTCCATCTATTCTATTCTTCCCTCCCCCTTTCCTCAGGGCCCAAAGCGACTACCAGTCTTCACTCTTTGAAGGACAAGATTCATAGATACCAGCTAAACCTCTGAGGGTTTGACACACTATCCTTTCCTTTTAGGAACTGCCCATGCTCTCAAGAGACACCCTTCTCTCTGTTTGAGAACATATTAGGTCTCAATATGTTGAGCATGGGAGTCCAACTACTTCCCATTCATTATGTGGGTCTCCCCCCAATGGTACAGCACACTATCACAAAATGATTGCCCACATATACTCTAGAACACTTCCCCAGTTGTGCCTTGTCCCAAATGCCCCCCTACTCAACACCTTAAACCAGTAAACCTTCCTTGTCATATTTCCAAAAGAATTTTCTCTTCATCATAGTTTCACCCATGTACACAGCAAACCCCAGTGTTCACCTGCTGCCTCCCCCAACCCTCACTCTTGTTTGATGTACTGTCCAATCCATCTTCCCGACCCTACCACCCTGTCAAGCTTGCACAGCCCAACCCAATAGTATCCTTACACTGCTGTCATATCCCTTCACTGCACAACTACTCAATTCCACTTTATCATAGCTTCCTCCCGTATGAGTGTTGGCTCCCTTTCTTTTTCTTGTAAACCTAACTTCCAGTCTCTAGCTATCTGAGTTGGCTCAATTTGCTTAATTCATATCAGAGAGGTCATATAATATTTGTCCTTCAATGTCTGTCTTGCTTCACCCAACATAAGGTCCTAAAGATTCATCCATGTTACCCCATGTGTTAGTCCTTTCTTCCTTTTTACAGCTGAATAATATTCCATTGTATGTATATACCACATTTTGTTTATCCATTCATCTGTTGATGGGCATATGGGTTGATTCCAACTTTTGGCAATAGTGAATAATGCTGTTATGAACATTGGTGTGCCTATATCTGTTCGTGTCCTTGCTATCATTTCTTCTCTGTATATAACCAGCAGTGGAATTGCTGGACCAACTTCCACCCATTAGACTGGTGACTGTAATAAAAAAGAAAACAGAGGACTACAAGTATTGGAGAGAATGTGGAGGAAAGGGAATCCTTATGCATTGCTGCTGGGAATGTAGAATTGTTCAGCTATTGTGGCGGACATTTTGGTGGTTCCTCAAAAAACTAACAATACATCTGCCATATGATCCCTACACTTTTTATTTTCATCTTCATACACTTTAACTTACAGAAACAGAAGTGCTTGTTGCCATAGGAAGAGATGAAACATAAGTATCTTGACATCTGTCTCATCCTTTCTGATGTTTACATTAACACTGGAGTTACTTTCTTCTCTTGCTTCAGAAAATAACACAAATGTCTTATAACAGAAAGATGGATACCCTTGTTCCAGTTAGTTGGTTTACAAAACTGTTGCCTTATCTAGATACTTGAAGAGCCATCATACAAGAAAGCCTTTCTGCAATGTCACAGCATGTTTCATTTTCTTTTCTTCAGTTTTTATCAGTTAATGGTCCATTTAATAAATTTTTCCCAGAGATGATGAGACACTTTGCTGAAGGTGTAACTTCCTCATCTCTACTCTGCTTGTGAATAGCATTAATTGACATTCCAGTTCTCATGGACTGTAATAATTCTAAAGTCATGAAAATATTATTAAGCTTTTTCAGCAAATCTAATGCTCCAGCTGTGTCCTTCTTGTGCAACATCTTCTCCTTTTTCTTAGCAATGCAGACCACCTCCTTTCCACGACAGCAGAGGACCTTGCAGCTACCACTCTGCCAGAGATGCAAAGCCTTTGCAGCTGGGATAGAGGGGTAATGGGGATGATACCCAGCACTTGGTGAGCCCTGAGCATCAGGACTGCCCTTGTTCCTTCCTCTCACATCATAGTAGTTCTTTTTGGAGGTACCAAGGGTTGAACCCAGATCTTGTACCTGTGAAGCAGGCACGCAACCAACCACCAAGCTACATCTATTCCTCATAATAGTTTTTATTTAATATTTTTATTGTTTTAAAAGATACTTGGATTACATAAATGTTACACTAAAAATATAGGGATTCCCATAAGCCTCCTTCCCCACAACTCCCACATCCTCCCACATAAACAACATCTTTTATTACTGTGGCACTTTCATTTCAATTGATAAATGTATCCTGGGGCATTGCCACTGAGTGTGTAGTCTACACTCTCTACACTATCCCACACAGTTCTGCAATCTGCCTGTTATGGGATGATATAAAATGGCCTATATCTATCATTTCAACCAAACAAGCCCCATATTACAATTGTTTTTCCCTCTCCCTGCCCCAGATCCTCCAGTGGACACTGTCTCCACATCAATGTAATTTCTACCTTTCCTAGAATCAGAATTTGTCTATACTAGAATACCAGTATGTCCACTCTAGTCTGTTGCTCATTCCCCAATCCTGATGATTCTGGGATGGTGATTTCCACTTCACATCTAATTGAGAGGGGGCTTCAATTCCATACAGCTAATGGACGAATCTCTCTTGCTTGCCATTGTAGGCTCTCTCATTTTCTTGGTATGTTGGTTGTCAACCCTCATCCCCTTGTTAATTTTCCTGGGTAAGTCCAATGAACTGGAGAGTAGGTGTTGCAACTCTGCTGAGGATCTGGTCCCAGCTGGCAAATGGATAGCCCAAATATTCCAGTCTCTTGGATGTACACCTACAAACTCCAACACCAATTATAGGTTTAAATAGGAGGAACAGATTGGCAACATATAGGGAAGCTATAATTGAGTCCAACTCTGTCATTCTCAGAAGCACAAACTCCAAAGTAGAGCCCACTGGCAAGGTACTAAACACCAGAGCTATCTACCCTGACCATAGGACTTGGGTGTCTCCAGAGCCCCCAGGACCCCCTCTATTGGGGTAGTATCCATTTTGACAGTCTATGAGATCCTGCTGAGATGCACATAAATGTTACCTCTGGGATGACCTCCTGACTCACTTTGAAGTCTCTTAGCCATATAAACTCATTTATCTACATTTTCCTCCCTTTTATTTGAGTTCATTTTCCAGTTGCTTTGCTAGTTGGTGCTTGTTAGTAATTCCTAGGGGCCAGGGAGGCTCATCCCTGGGAGTCGTGTCTCACACTGGGGGCAAGCTAATTCATTTATATGATGAGTTTGCCTTAGAGACAGGCCACATTTGAGAAACAAGGAGGCTCTCAAGAGGCATCTCTTAAGCACCACACAACACTAGGAGGTTAAGTTTCAATTTGAAGAGAAAAGGCACATAGGCATAGTCATCAATATCAGGGGCCTACCAGTGGATCATCATGCTTAGACAGTCATTGCCCCTGCACTTGGCGGATTGTTGCTGCTCCTTTAGAGAATGTGGCAGAGTTCTCCAGGATGGGAATTCTCTGTTATTGTGTGGGTCTCCACCCACTGTGAATACTTGAACATATTTGTATACATTAAATGTATGCCCAGGTAAACTTTCTCCCATGTATTCCCCATCACTCACACCCCAAACCAATGATCTTCCCCTGCTCCAGTTGTAACCCTTCTGTGATCCAAAACTTCTTCAAAAATGAAGCCAATAAAACAGCCAAATAAAATTAAAAGGAAAATGAAAAACAATAATAAGTTTAAATATAAGAAATAAAATACATAAACATTTTTTAAAAAACTAAAAAAATAAAATTAAAAGATTGGTATATTAAAAAGTAATGAAACATATTTTTAATTTTTTTGACATTTTGCCTTTCATCACTGTAGTATCCGGTGTCCTGTGAGTACAGTGACATTCTCTTCCATTTATTCCCCAGTGTCTTACATTTTTTCATTTTGTTTCAAAGATTTAGGTCACAGTAAAGTCACATACAGTACAAAGAGGACCCCCAGATTGCCAATATCCTCCCCCTTTTCCCCCTTCCCAAATTATTACCTTTCCATAAATGGGTGGTACCTTTGTTACAACTGATATACAAAAAATGAAACATAGCTACTAACCTTGGTCAATGTTTTACATTATGGTTTACATTTTAGACTGTACACTTTTATAAATTTTGATGATATTTAACGTGGCTTGTGTCCATCATTGCAAGGTCATGTAGAACACTTACATTACCCACTAAATACCCCCTATTCCATCTATTCTATTCCTCCCTCCCCCTCCACTAGGGGCCCACGGTGTCCCCTTGGGTTCACTCCTTAGATGACAAGATTCAGAGTTACTTACAACAACACTGGGGTCTTGACACCGTGGTGTGTCTTCCCCTATTAGGAAACACCCATGCTCTCAATAGATTCCTTCCCCTCTTTGTGAACATATAGGTCCTCCCCAGGATGGGAGTACAACTCTTTCCTGCTCATTGTGTGTGTCTCCACCCACTGATACAAAAAATTATGACAAAATGATCACTCACCCACTCCCTAGAAGCCTGCTTCAGATGTGCCCTGTCTGAATTCACCTCATCCAACACCATAAACCAGTAACCTTCCTTGTCTTATTGCCATAAAAACATTCCCAACTTTGTACTTTCAACCACATACCCACCAATTCCCAGTGTTCACCTGGCCCCTCTCCCAATCCTCTCCCCATTTTCCTGGACTTTCCAACCGACCCTCCACCATCTACCCACATGTCTAAGCTGCATCACCCAATTCAATAATATCACAACCCTCCTGTCATATCCCTTCAATGCATTACTACACACTTACAACTTATTATAGATTGTGTCCATATGAGCATTGGCTCACAAACTTCTTCTTCCTTTCTATTAATTGTATACCTGTCATCCAGACAATACCTCAATGAGTCTGCTCAATTTGCTTAATTCATATCAATGAGGTCATGTAATATTCATCTTTCAATGCCTGGTTTGCTTCACTCAACATAAGGTCCTCAAGATTCATCCATGTTATCCTGTGTATTAGCACTGTATTCCCTCTTACAGCTGAGTAATAGTCCATTGTGTGTATGTACCACATTTTGTTTATCCATTCATCTTTCAATGGGCATTTGGGTTGATTCCAACTATTGGCAATATGACTAAAGCCACTGTGGACACCAGTGTGCATATCTGTTTGTGTCTTTGCTTTCAATTTTTCTGGGTAAATACCCAGCACTGGAATTGCTGGATAATATGGTAATTCTATAGTTAGTTTTTTGAGGAACTGCCAAATTGTCCTCCACAATTGCTGGAACATGCTACATCCCAACCAGCAGTGGATAAGGTTCCCATTCCTCCACATTCTCTACAACACTTATAGTCCTCTGTTTTTTTTAATAGCTGCCCGTCCAAGGGTGTAAGATGGTATCTTATTGTAGTTTTTATTTGCATTTCCCTAATAGCTAGTGATGCTAAGCATCTTTTCATGTGCCATTTAGCCATTTGTATTTCTTCCTTGGAGAAGTGTCTTTTCAAGTTGCTTGCCCATTTTTTAAATGTGTTGTTTTTCTATTTTTGAGGTATAGGGTTTCTTTGTATATGCTGGATATTAGCCTTCTATCAGATATATGGTTGCTAATATTTTCTCCTGTTGGGTAGGCTGCCTTGTTACTTTCTTGATAACCTCTTTTGAGGTGCAAGTGGCTTTAATTTTGAGGAGATCCAATTTATCTATTTTTTCTTTTGCTGTTTGTGTTTTGGATGTGAACTTCATGAAACCATTTCCAATTACAAGTTCTTGTAGATGTTTCCCTATATTATCTTCCAAGGTCTTTATTGTCTTGGATCTTATATTTGGATATTTGACCCATCTTGACTTGATTTTTGTATAAGACATGAGATGGTGTTCCTCTCTCTTTTCTTTTGGATATGGATAACCAGTTTTCCAAGTACCATTTGTTGAAGAGGTCATTTTCTCCCAGTTGAAAGGGATTGGTAGCCTTGCCAAATATCAGATGACTGTTTACGCGAGGATCTACATCAGAACACTCAGTTAGGTTCCATTGTTCAATATGTCTATCCTTGTACCAATACCATGCATCTTTGACCACTGTAGCTTTGCAGTGTGTTTTAAGGTCACATAGTGTGATTCTTCCAATTTCATTTCTCTTTTTCAACATGTCTTTGGCTATTCAGGGCCTCTTACCATTCCAAATAAATTTTGTAGTTAGTTTTTCCAATTCAGTAAAAAAATGCTGTTAGTTTTAATTGGAGTTGCATTAAATCTGTAGATTAGTTTGTGTAGGATAAATATCTTATTGATGTTTTGTCTTTGTATCCATGAACAGGGAATATGCTTCCATATATTTAAGTCTTCTTTGATTAACTTTAATAGTGTTGTGTAGTGTTCTGTGTATAAATCACTTACATATTTAGTTAAATTCATTCATAGGTCTTTGATTCTTTTAGTTACTATGGTAACTGGTATTTTTAAAAATTTCCCCCTCAGATTGCTTGTTATTGGTTTACAGTAATGCCATTGATTTTTGAGAATTGATTTTATATTCTGAGACTTTATTGAACTCATTTATAAGTTCTAGGAGCTTAGTTGTAGATTTCTCAGGGCTTTCTATGTATAGGATCATATCATCTGCAAATAGTAAAATTTTTATTTCTTACTATCCAATTTGGATGCCTTTCATATCTTTACCTTGCCACAGTGCTCACACAAGTACTTCTAAGACACTGTTATATAGGAGCGGTGATAGTGAGCATCCTTGCCTCATTCCCAATCTTAGAGGGAAAACTTTTAGGATTTTGCCATTGTATATGATGTTAGTTGTGGGTTTTCATATAAACCCTTTATCATATTCAGAAAGTTTCCTTCTATTCCGATCTTTTGCAGTTTATCAGGGAAGAGTGCTGTATTCTGTCAAAATAGGTTTTCTGCATCTATAGAGATGATAATGTGATTTTTAAAAAATCTGTTTATGTGGTGTATTACATTGATTGATTTTCTTATGTTGAACCATCCTTGCATGTCTGAGATGAACCCTACTTGGTCATAATGTATAATTCGTTTGATATGTTGTTTAATACAATTAGCAAGTATTTTGTTGAGGATTTTAGCATCTAGGTTTATTAGAGAGATTTGTCTGTAATTTTTCTTTCTTGTTGAAACTTTGGCTTTGGTGTTAGGGTAATGGTGGGATCATAGGATGAGTTAGGCAATGTAACTTCTAGTTCTACTTTTGGGAAGAGCTTAAGCAGGATTGTTGTTAGCTCTTTCTGGAATGTGTGGTAGAATTCACCTGTGTAACTGTCTGGTACTGGACTCTTTGTTGAGAGGTTTTTGATGACTGATTCTATCTTTACTTGAAATTGTTCATTTTAGTTCATCAGTTTTTTCTTTCATCAATGTAGGCTGCTTGTGAGTTTCTAGGAATTTGTTCATTTCCTCAAATTCATACTTCTTTTTTGCCATATAATTTTTTAAAGTATCCTCTTACAATACTCGTTATTTATGTGGCATCAGTGGTGATATACCCTTCCTCATTTCTTATTTTGTGTATTTGTATCTGCTCTCTTTTTTTCTTTGTTAGTCTAAATAAAGGTTTGTCAATTTTATTGATCTTATTAAAAGACCAGCTTTTTTTTTTATTTATTTTTTAGTGCTTTCTTATTTTCTATTACATTTTGTTCTGCTCTAATCTTTTTTTTTATTTCATTCATTCTACTGCCTTTCAGGTTCATTTGCTGTTTTTTTCTAATTCCTCCAGGTGTTCAATGAGGTCTTCGATTTTAGCTCTTTCTTCTTTTTTGATATATGCATTTATGGCTATAGATTTCCCTTTCAGAACTGCTTTTGCTGCATCCCATAGGTTTTAATCTGTTGTTTTGTCATTTTCATTCATTTCAAGGTATTACTGATTTCTTTTGAGATTTACTCCTTGTACCACTGAGTGTGTTGTTTAAGTTCCATATCTTTGTGCCTAATCTGGCCCTTACTGATTTCCAGCTCCATTCCATTGTGGTCAGAGTAATTACTTTGTTTAATCTCAATTGTTCTGAATTCATTGAGAATTTTTCTGTGGCCTAGCATGTGGTCTACCTTGGAGTATGAGCCATGTGCACTTGAGAAGAATGTATATCCTTCTGTATTTGGGTGTAGACTTCTGTAAATGTCTATTAGCTCCAGATCATCTGATTTATTATTCAAACTCTTTGTTTCTTTATTGATTCTCTGTTCAGATTTTCTATTTAATGGTGATAATGATGTATTAAAATCCCCCATTATAATTGTAGAGGCATCTATATCTCCACGTAATTTTTCCAGTGTTTGCCTCATGTATTTTGAGGTGTTTCACTTAGGTGCATAAATGTTTATGATTGTTCTTTCTTCTTGAACACTTTTACTAATATATAATGTCTATCTTTGTTTCTTACAATAGTTTTGCAATTATTTCTATTTTGTCCGACGTTAGTATAGCTACTCCTGCCTTTTTTTTTTTTTGGTTCTTGTTTGTTTGTAAGATTGATTTCCAACCATTCACTCTCAGCCACCTTGAAACCCTGGGTCTTAGATGGGTTTCTTGTAGACAGCATATAGATGGGTCATGTTTCCTTATCCATACTGCCAGTCTGTCTTTCTTAACTGGTGAGTTTAAACCATTAACATATAGTGTATTACTATCAAGAATTCCTTACATTAGTCATATTTGTTTTGGTTTCATATATGTGATATGTCATTTTTATTTTCTTTTTGTCTTTTTAGTTCTTACCCTCTCCTCCCACTGTCTCTCTCCTGTTTTCTCCTTTCAATCTGTAGAACTCCCTTTAGTGTTTCTTGAAGTGCAGGTTTCATATTGGCATACTCTTTTAATTTCTGTTTATCTGTGAATATTTTGAACTCTCCATCATTTTTGAGTGCCAGCTTTGCTGAATACAGGATTCTTGGCTGGAAATTTTTTTCTTTGAGTACCTTAACTATGTTATACCACTGCCTTCTTCCCTCCACGGTTTCAGATGAGAAATAAGCTCTTAATCTTATTGAACTTCCCTTGTATGTGATGGTTGTCTTTTCTCTTGCTGCTTTCAGTATTTTCTCTTAGTCTTGAGCATTAAACAGTTTGATGAGTATATATTTTGGAGTAAGCCTGTTGGTATCTATAATGTTGAGATTCACTGTGCTTCCTCCATCTCCCTCAATAGGGTTGGGCGTTATCAGGCATTATTTCCTCCAACACTCCTTCTGTCCCCTTTCCCTTTTCTTCTCCCTCTGAGATGCTTATAATTCATATGTTTGTGTTTTTTGTGTTGTCGTTCAAATCCCTAAGTCCCTGCTGGATTTTTTCTATCTTTTTATCTATCTGTTCTACTATTTGCTTGTTCTCAGGTATACTGTCTTCCACATCACTAATTCTTTCCTCTGCCTGTTCAAATATGCTGTTGTGTGCTTCCAGTGTCTTTTTTATTTCTTCAGTTGTGCCATTCATTACCATCATATCAATTATCTTTTATGTATGTTTAGAATTTCTTCAGTATGTTTTCCCATTGTCTTGTTAATATCATTAATCTCTTCCTTCACTTCATTAAGTGGCCATGATATTTGTTTGAACAGTTTTGACTAATTGTTTGATGATCCTTATCATCCTGGTTTTTGGTTTGTTCATTGGGCTGGATCATGTCTTCCTGTTTCTTGGTTTGGTTTTAAATTTTTTGTTGTTGCCTGGTCATCTTTTTACCTTGATGGATTTATTCAGGTATTTAGCTCCTTTTTTTACTCTAGGGTTTTATTTCATTGCTATGTGTGTTCTTTGTGTGTTGTATGTGTGTTGCGTTTTCTCTTTGACACTTCATTCTTATTTTATTTCCTTGTTGTTTTCTATGTTCTCTTGAAGAAAAAAATTAGGGCCAAAGAAAGTGAAAGAGGTAAAAAAAAATAAAAGGATAATAATAATAATAATAATAAGAGGAATATTTTACCCATATAAGCAGTGTAGAGTAATAGGAATTAAAAGTGGAAAACCAACAATGAAAGGGGAAACTAAGTAGTGAACAACATATGGAATGAATTAAAGGCCAGAATGATGAGCTGAGAGAGAAAGAGAAAAGAAAGGAGAAAAAGAATGAAAGTGAATAAAAGAAAGAAAACAAGAGAGATGAGATAGAAATAAAAACTAGAAAAATTGAGGACTAAACAAAGAGAGGTGGAATAGAAGAAGAAAAACAGAAAGTGGAAGATAGAAAGATGAAGGAAGGAAAAGAGATAGGGTTGGTAGACAAAATCAGTCTACACAGAAAAGAGGAAATGAAATAAGAGGAAACAAAGCAACCAAGAATCAAGCCAGAAGCACGTTGAGGAATTTATCTCTTTGTCCACCTCCCGCCAGATCTATGCCCTGAAGCCTCCCACTCTGTAGGTTCCCAAAACAGCTCACTCAGGCAGAAGCCTGCCTCCACTCAGTCATCTTTTGCAAGGGAGATCTGTCTGTGTTCCTTTTAATTAAAAAAAACAAATTAGTACCAGAGAAAAGGAAAGAGATAGGAAGACAAAAACAATAATAATAATATAATAGTAAAAGTTAGGAGAGCAACCATACAAGACCTAGGAAATTGAAAAATTAACATGAGTAAGACACACATAGGAATGAGATTAAGAAAGTGGAATAGAAATAATGAAACAAGAAACAGAATAAAGAAAAAAATATATAGAATGAATTGAAACGCTGGAACAGTGAGAAGAGGTAGAAAGAAAAAAGGAAATAGAAAGGAAAAAGTAAAAGAGAGAAAGTAAACAGAGAATAAAGGAGAGGGGGGAAAATACAAACATACAAATACAAATAGAAAAAATACAAACTTGTTTTAATTCCTTGGTGTTTTCTATGTTTCCTTGAGCAATTTATCTCTTTGTCCAGTTATCTCCCTAGCAATGTCCTGAAGCCTCCTGCTCTCAGTCTATGGGTTTTGATATGGGAAGTCTAACCTTTAACATTCAATATTATTATGCTAAAGGCATCACTTACTTCACTTTTTTGTACTTTGGCTTTCTGTTGTCATATTGTACTATTATCTGTCTTTTCACATTTTAATTTGCCTTCCTAATAATTTTAATTTCTACACTCTTCTCCAAGTGTCTTTGCCTTGTTTTTTCCTTTCAGGATGCAGCACTCCCTTTATTATCTGTTGTAATTCTGGTCTTTTGGTAACATATTCTATCAGGTTTTTTTTTGTTTTTTGTTTTGTTTTGTTTTGTCTGTGCAACTTTGAAATCACCCTTATTTGTTTTGTTTTTTGTTGTGTGTGTATTTTGAGGTAATAGGCTGGGGATTCCTCATATATGGGAAGACAGTACTCAACCACTGAGCCACATCACCTCACCTGAGTTGATTTTTCATTTGTTTGCTTGTTGTTGTTGTTTCATTTTTTTAAAAGTCAATAGGAACCCAACCCAAGACTTACAATGTGGAATGCAGGTGCTCAACTGCTTGACCTATATATTTTCGCTACACACTCATTTTTGAGTGACAGCTTTGCCAAGTAGAATTCTTGTCTGGCTGTTTTTCAATTTCAATACCTTAAATACACCATTCCACTTTGTTTGCTCCTCCATGGTTTCTGATGGCACTTAACCTTTTTGAGGTTCCCTTTTATGTGATGCTTTGCTATTCTCTTGCTATTTTCAGAATCATCTTTTTTTCTCTGATATTTGTCATTCTGAATAGTAGGTGTCTCTGGGGTGGTCTATTCTGATTTATTCAGTTTGAGTTGTATTGTCCTTCTCTTCTTGGATATTGATATGTATGCCTTTCATAAAGATTGGGGAGTTTTCAGTCATTATTTCCTCAAATATGCTTTCTGCCCCTTTTCCATTTTCTTTTCCTTCTGGAACACTGATAATATGTATGTTTGTGTGTTTCACATTGTCATTCAATTCCCTGAGACCCTCTTCTATTTTATCCATTCTCCTCTTTTCCTTTTCTCCTGTCTTTTCCATTTCAGATAGTCTGTCTTTGAAATCACTAATTCTGTCTTTGAGCAATTCAAATATGCTCTTATTTGTCTCTAAAGTATTTTTAATCCCATCCATCACATCTTTTAATCTCATAAAATCTGTTAATTTTCTTTGCATTCTTTCAAATTATTCTTTATGATCATCCAGTGTCTTCTTAATATCTTTTATCTATTTAGACATATTTTCTTCAATTCTTTGAATTGATTTAGGAGTGTTGTGTGATTATCACTGATTAATTGGCTTAAATCCTGTATCTCTTCAGTATATTTAGTTTGTTCCCTTGGATAGGCCATCTCTTCACGTTTCCCAGTAAGACTTGGAAGTTTTGTTGATATCTAGGCATCTGAATATGTTGGTGAGTTTACTCTGATAGCCAATTTCTCTCTCTTGTCTATTTTTTTTTCACAGTTTTTTTCTTGATTTTTGGTTTAACTTATTCCAAATCCTTAAAATTGTCCAGCTTAAGTTATCAGGATCATGCCAAGGATGCACTAATGGGGTTCAGATTTTCTCACAGAAATTACATTGCAGAAACAACCAAAAGCAGTTTTTGTCTATTCAATTTCCAGACCAACTGGCAGATGGCACTTGTCAGGACACTTTTGCATAGAGGTATTTGTATCTCCATTTTCCTGTGTTTTGGTATGGCCAGAGTCAACAGTCAATGCTGGCTCTGCTGGCAGAATTCACTGAAGAAAGTCCACCCAATAAACCTCTCCTCTTTTCACTTGTAACAGCTGATGGGGAAGAAGATGTCTGTTCTCCACTCAGTCAGCTGCAGTGAGCCAGCTTTTTTTCCCTGAGCTTAATATCTTGTGGTTGGAGTAAGGGAGGTTTTGGGAACCCACATTTTTTGTTTTGGGTTTCTTCATCTTTCTGGCCTTCATCCTCATGGGAGTTTTGTAGCACTATACTAGTCTGCTGACCACCAAAATCAGGTCCTTTGGATGGCTGCTGGCTCTTTCTCCATTGTTTTTTGAGAGTGTTGAGCCTTGCCTGCCTTGTCTGATGGCATCTTTCCACAATTCCCTGAGGTGTTTATTTGACTTGTGACAATCTCTAAACATTGCTGCATGTAAGAAAATTTGATTTCATTATTATTAGTAGTCACTTCATTGCCAGTACCTTAGAAAAACCTTACAATTGAGAAAATGTAGAATATCATAGATTTCTGTTTTCTCTTTCCCTATATCAATGAGTTAACAAATAAAGACCTTTAGTTTTACTTTGTACAAAAAAGAACTGTACAGTTCTTTTAGAACTGTCAGAAATAACTATTTAAGTTAATTTACCCATCAATTCTGCATTGGAATTTAAGTAATATTTAAATACAGCACTTTATGATAAGTACTCTCTTTTTGCAGAAAAATCATGAGGTGGAGACCAAAAAACTACTTTTTCAATTATATCTTTGTATATTATATTCCTATTGAAATACCTACGTAATTTAAAAAAAAAATTTTTTTATTTATTGTGGGTATAAATCAAAATTTTCACAATACATACCAACATATGCAAAATGATATATAAATATATATGCATATATGTGCATTTGCTTACAAAAATGTTATATATATATATATATATATATATATATATATATATATATATATATTTTAAGAGGTGCTTAGATTACCCAAAATATTACACAGAACTCACTGGGATTCCCATGTTGCCCACCTCCCACACCTCCCACCACATCCCACACAAACATCTCCCACAAGTGTGGCCCACCACCCTCAATGGACTTACACATTCTGGGGTCTTGACACCAACCATAGACCACAGTTCCCACCGCAGACCACACTCTCTCCCACACAGTTCTGAGTGGTGTGTGCTGATTTAAAATGGCCTACATCCGTTGCCACAATGGTACTCAGGACAACCTCCAAATCCCAAAGAAGCCCCTGTATTTCAACTGCTCATCCCCTCCCTGACCAAAAAGTGTCAAGTGGCCACTGGCTCCACCTCATTGTTATAATTTCTTCCATTGCTAGAATCACCATATGTGAACAACAGAATACCATCAAGTCCATTCTAGTCCATAGTTCTTCCCCTAATCCTGAGGGGACTGGGATGGTGATGTCCACTCCACCTCCAAGTGAGAGAGGGCTTACATCCCATGGATATGGTGGGTGGGATGATCCTACCTGCAGATGCAGGCCCTCTCCATTCCCTGAGATGGCCGTTGCCCATTGTTGTCTCCTCGCCAGGTGACTTGGATGAGTCCATTGAGCTGTAGGGTAGGAGTTGCAGCTCCACCAAAATTCCATGCACACCTGGCACATAGGTAGGCCAGAGGCTCCAGTCTCTGGAAGTATACCTAAAAACTTCAGCATCACATATAGGTTTGAATAGAAGGGACTGATGAACCATGTGCAGGGAGGACTTATTTGAGTCCAATGCTGTCTTCTTGTATGTAAATTGAGGATATTATTCATCATACAGTGTTATTTATATGAATTTATTTTTTGTAGTATGTGATAGTGTATCAATAAGCCACTCAATATGAGGTTCTTTTGAAACAAAGAACAAAACAAGTCAACAAACATAATGAAATCACCCTTTCTTAATGAAATGAAATTCCCTGTAAAATGAAAAATTAATGCACTGTTTACTATGTTATGCATCTTCTATAACAGAAGTGCTTAATATATGGATCTATAGCATTATCATTATTGCTTCATGCTCCAATCACACATTGCCATCCATGAGATTTATATATATATTTTTTCCACATATTTTTTTTTTTTGGTCTTGGATTGTGTCTTATGACAATTTCATACACTGAAAACAGAATTGACTGGAAGTCAATCAGCCAAAGTGAGAAGATAGTTCTCTACATAACCATTATTGGATTGTTTATGTTGATATTGGGGAACCAGTGAGCTATGGGTAGTGCATTAATTTCTAGATAGAACTCAGCAGGAGATAGAGGTGATTCACTACCATGGTGTATATCTTTGTTTAGTTTGTCTTTATCACATCTCAAACATTTTTATTATTTGGCCCTTCATGTATCTAGAATGGAGGGAAGAGGGCATCCCCAAGGCATTGGGCCCAAAGAAGGCTTTCTAAACCATGTCAGATATGAGTATATAGAGAAAAAAAATTCATAATACAATCCTTTGGGGAAGATAGCATCTTATACCTCCATTCTACCTCTCCTTCCTTGGTCAATCACAAAATACTTTAGTTTAGGAAATGTTCTTAGAAGTCTCAAATTAAATAAACCTGTTTATATTTGATAATGTCAAAGTTTTCCAAATTTGTTGGGTCATGGCACAATTTGTGAAGAATACTTACATGCTGTAGAAACACTCTACCAGGAACAGAGTTTGAAAAACATTACTTTGTAGGGTATGAAAAAATTAAATAGGAATAAGGTATTTCCTTTTACTTGTGATAGAATTAAATTTTGAGGAGTGATAGAAAGAAACATTGCCACTATTCTTTAACTATGACATCCAAAATTTTTTTCATTTCTTAGAGAAATAGGAAAGAAGGAAATGTTTTGCTTGTTGTCATCTTTGCTTTGACAAATGTCTCAGATCATGGTAGGTAACAAGCATAATGCTAGTTAAACATGTGAAGGTGGAGGAACATTTTTTAAGCTTAAAAATGGTGTGGAATAAATTCAAAATGTTAGATCGATTTGAGTCAACAACATAAAACTTCCTTAGGTTAGAGCATTAAAAATCCATTTAAAGCTGAAGAAATAATTGTAGAAAATAAACACATAGTAAGTTTCTATTAAACATTTTTGGAAGTGCTCATATCTAGTGAATAATGGTTCTGAAAAGAATAACAAAAGAAAGGGAAATCTATATACTTACACAGAAACTGAAAAGCGTCTCACAGCACAAGATGCTTTTTCTTGGCTCCAAGAAAGGTAGAGTTTTACATTTCATTTTCTCCATGTATTTCATGGTATCCTCAGGGGATACAACTCAGCTATCTCTGGGTGCCTCTTCTCCCATTCCTACAAGTCTCCTTTTCTCCTTCTCAGCAGAAGTTATCCTTTCCTACACCATTTCCTCCTCAACCTGGGAACTGATCCTCCTTATCTTAAATCACCTACAACATAGCTGAGGTCAGGTAGCAAGATTTAATGACATTTTATAAGAGGTCAATGCTAATAAGAGAGAACTGTAATTCTGAAGATATCTTGGAGCTGCAATTGGACAGAGCTTTCCCTGAGTCTACAGGGGCTGGCTTTGTGGACTGCAGTAGGACAACCCATCAGAGCAAGGACTCCACTGAAAGACACTTTGGCAAAGACTTGGTGTAGTCTGGGGCAACACCACATGCAAACCTTCACAGCTGGGTCTTGGTTGAGTTTATCCAATCTGAATTAAGGTCTTTGGAGTCTTGTCATCGCCTAAATGTGCTACCTGTAGAGTCTCAATCCTATATTTCTTATAAAAATCTAATGAAAATGAACATACTGAATCAGGTACAATTCAGAGTGATACTGTAATCTGTATTCATACATGGAAAAAAATCACTTTTCTTGATCTTGTCTTTCAAAAATGTCCCACAGTAAGAAATGTATTTTGCACAAAGACTCAGTAGAGGCATACAGATATATAACTGAAAGAAGAGCTCCATAGAACTACCTGCAACACATTCTGATTACTCTATTTGAGTGGTCAGGAAAATAGGACTTGACTAACCTCCCACCCTAATCACACTTTTGACAATCAACAATGTATCTAGATGTCTCCCCTATGGGGAAAAATACATAAAAAGAATCACAGGTCCAGGTATTGTCCATGGCTGCTTAGGTGATACAAGTGCACTGCTGAAGAGTTGTACCAGAGACTATATGCCAGTAAAGCCTAAAATACTACATATGCTCCTGTACAGGAAAAGGTTGATGATCTCTGTTTTACTGTATTCTTTTCCATTTCTTTAAACAATACTTGTCAGGACGTACTGATGTGAATTTGTTGTCCGTTAATTTGTTTCACACTGTAGCTTGAGAAGCCAATTCCTATTTATCTCTAGAGAGGCAGTATATTTAATATAATAGCATGTGCTCTAGAACGGGACATTTGTGGGATCTGAAACTCAAAGGCTTTCAGGTATCTCACCCAAAGTCAAGAGGTGGCATTCAAAAGTAGGAATGCCTCCTACAAAACTCAAAGCTTTTCAACATAATAGTGATCTGAAATACAGCCTTTCCCATAGCTTCTAATGTGTATAAATTAATTTATTCTTCTGGGTTTTGAGGATTTTTTTTTTTTGCTGATTGGAATGATTTTTTTTTGTTGTTGTTGCTTTGTTTGGTTTTGTAGGGCAAGGTCTCAACCTCAAGGGGACAGAATAGCAGCTGAAGCATCATCAATGCTGGCAAGCAGTCCTCTTGCCCTATATCCATTTACACAGGCATTGCCCATCGCCCAGGGCCTGTGACTCTTTGCATCCTGTCCTGTGACAAGCCCTATTTGCTAACTTGAAGAGCAGAACTGCAATGATCACCCAGGAAGTTTTCCTATTTATGAGTGAGTGGGTTAATTAGTTTCTCTGAACCTTGTTTAGGACTGAGGGAAATCATTTCTTTCAAGTTTGGTAATTGCCCATCTCTGAGTGCCCAATCAATTTTAATAAGGCCCAAGACAATAAGGGCATCAGCAACACTGTTGCTAATTGGAGCCTCAGTCTCACAATTGGCAAGAACAGTTAACTTTTTCCTCTAATGGTCTCTGAAAAGTTCAGTGCTGATTGCAAACTCATGCATAATTTTTTGAGTCACAGAAATGTTAGAACTGAAAACTGCCCTACATATGATCTGGGTTGAGTCTTTTCTTTGGCAGCTGAGGGAACTAAGAATTAATGTAGGCAAGGAACCTGTTGAAGATCACAGAACTAATTAGAAGCACATCCAGGCTTAGAACCTGATCCTCCTGATATTTAGGGCAATTCTTCTTATTCTAGACATGATATCTGCTCATTAAAAAAAAAAAGGAAGAAAGAAAGAAAGAACAGAAAACATAAAATAGCTGTCACATTGGAAAGAAAATAATAAACATCTTGGGTCTAACCCATGATGATTCTTTCCAAATGAACTTTCAGATACGCTGAAGAAAAATAAGAAAATGTGTTCTTATGGAAATTTAGATATCTGTGATAGGACAGAAAAGATTATTTTTACTTTGTTATAAAGCCAAAAAGGAAACAGGAATAGCTTTGACCACTAAGGGATATAAAGACAATTGTTTTTTTTTAACCTTCTACTTTGTTGTTTTTTCTCATCTACTTTTTTTTTTTTTTAATTTCCCTGGGTCTTTCCTCTTAGAGATATTTTGATTAATATATACTTTTGAAAGGGTATAGTTATGTAAATAAATATATAATTGTATATGATATATTTCATTTCCTGTAGGTGTAAACTATGCATACACTTATATATGACATGATAGAGCACATACATGACAGGGCAAACATTATATTAACTGTGGCCAGTGACTAGAAAAAAAAGATGTATAAAATAGGGAAATAAAAACAACAGCAAAATTATTAACATTGATTATTAATTTATATATCACGTTTTATTTATTCTAACCACCTTAAATGTGTTAATTCATTTATCAATTTATTGTTAAAGGAATGCTTAAACATAGTTGCAGGGCATTTTCAATTTTTCAAAGGAACTTCATTTCTTACAGAAATGTCACCTCTATACATTTTCATTTTCTTTTCAACTGTCTCTTGTTTAGAAAAGTTTCTCACTGTTTCATACAGATTTTCTCTCTTTGCATGTTTGATGTTTGAATGAAATGATATCTTCAAAATGTTTAGCCCTGTGTCTGGCATTTGTAAGCACTTAGACTTGTTGCCATCCATAGTTTAAGACTTGAGAATGGGTGCTGAAGTGGATGGAATTCTGAGTTCTCTGTGTTAGGCATAGTGCTTTGTGCAGAGTGCACTAGAACTAGAAAGCAAAATAAATCCAGGAGATATTTCTCAAAACAAAACAAAACAAAACAACAAAACTGACAAGATGTGCTGTTTTCATGCAAATTGGAGCATGCAAGCTTGCATATAGTATTTGCATACAAAGCAAGTCTGTATTAAAATCATTCATTCTTCTATCCAATATTTACTTCATACTTTGATGTCTTTTTTTTTTTTTTTTTTACTTTGATGTCTTTATATTGTTTCTTTGCTAGCAATATTCTTTGTATCAGATAGGGTCCAGTCAGGAGCCCACAATTATTTTAACATAAAATTTAAATATAAAAAAATTGCTGATTAGGTATCAAAGACTTGAAAAGGCCAAAAGGAAAACTAAGGTATAATAGAGGAAGCAAATTCAAGAAGAAGCTGTCACATATAGTCTTGGCACCAGAGGGAAAAGGCTGAAATTATTAAATTTCCTGCAAAGCTAAAACTCAGATTTCAGAAAAGGGCCTGCTGCTCAGCTGATGTTTCCTTGTTCAAAGAATTTTCCTAATAAGCTGGAACTTAGGAGTCCAAGGAGAGGTTGACAGACAGCTGGGGCTGGTATCTTTGATTAAGTTCAATAAGCCTGCTTCAACAAATGTTAGAAAACTGAGAACTGGACTCACTGCTACTACTGGAACAACAGAGCTATGGCCTGAGTGAAGAAGAATTTCTAGGTCAATAGGAACAGGAAGTGAAAACAGGAAGGATTAACTCCTTTATCACTCTACCAGCTCTTCAGACTTCCTCTGAACCCCTTGTGGATAGAACCTAACAGAGGACCAGTTGGCAAAGGAAGAATGTGGTTTGCAGTGTTCCAGACATGGTATCCTAAAGCAGAGATAATACCTAATAAATGTCATGGCCTCTAATAAACTTCTACATTTTTACTAAGTTTTCAAGACAAATTCATATTTCCTTCTCCACTGAAAAATCTTAGTTGAACATGTATACAACTCCCTTATTGCTGCTAACAATATGTAGCACTTTTCCCTTTTTCTAAATGGGTATGGGATTTGTCCTTTTGGAGTAAGGAAAATGTTCTAAAATTGACTAAGATGATGAAAGTGCAGCTCTGTGATGAAAATGAGATACACCGTTCTTACACTTGGAATGGATTTTTACAAAATATGGGACTGCATAACTCAGGGAATCCAGTGGTCGTAGATGTACTGTGGTTAACAGGACAAATATGAGAATGTTCTCTCATGAACTATAACAAATGCAAAATGGTAATGCAGGGTGTTAATAATTTGGTGGTTTGGGGGGGAAATACACCAAATATATGATATAGGCTATAATTAGTAGTAATATTTTGACATTGCTCTTTCATAGTTTATAATGAATGTTTTACAACTATGCAAGTTGCTGGTGGTGGGGTAAAGTATGAGAGCCGTGTATGATGATATGCATGTGTGTTTTGTAAGTTCAAAATTTTTACTATACACTTATTGTTTATATGTTTAAGTATGAATGGTGTATTTCAATAAAATTTTATTAAAAAATAATCACACCCATCTTATATTGTCTCATATATGCCTCCTTTTAGGAGAAACTATTCAGGAATCCATTATTCTCCTTGATAGCAAGAAACCCAATTTTGTGATAGCATCACTTATAGTCATCTCTAGCATGTAGAAAACAGTCACACGGAGATTTTCAAGAATGCAGATGTTCTTCTCATTAATGCATTTCCTTGTGACTTGGTGAAAGAATGTCATCTGTGCCCATTCAAGGTGCATGTTTAGAGTAGTGGTTCTCACTGTGTGGTCTAGGGGCATTTTGGGATCCCTGAACACTTTTACAGAGTCCACAGGGTCAAAGCTATTTTCATAATACTCCAAGACATTACTTATAATGGGTTTATATTTCACATTGCAGTTAATCCTTAAGACAATACAATTTGTTGAGTATTGGTGTAAACAATGTCATTCGGTTCACTATATATTTTTTATGTAAATATAGTTTTTAAAATAAAACTTTATAATAACATGTAATGGACTAATTATTGTTATTTTAAATGAATAAATAAATATTGAAATTTTATTAGTTTTAATTTATGATATGGAAAATATAATTATATATAATGTCTACAAATAGAATATCTTTGGGGTCCTCAATAATGTTTGCGTGTAAAGGGGTGTTGGATACAAAAGATTGGAGAACCACAGGTTTAGCTGCTGTTTGAGCAGTTGCATGTAATTGATTTACTTCAACATTTTTGAGCATTTGGACTCTTTCCTTTAAAGTATATAGGGTTTGGTTACAGGCCTCTGTTGATATTGTTCCATGATACATCCAAATTTGGTCAGCACCTTTACAGTCCATGCCCAAGCATGGACCTCAGACCCTGTTTGGTGGCTTGAAGCAGATGTACCCAAGAAAAACAGGTTCTTAAATCGAATCTATTCTTCTGGTTATGAACACATTGTAATTAGGGCTTTTTGATGAGGTTAATTCATTTAAGGGTGTGATCCAATACAATCAGGATGGGTCTTAATCCCATTACTAGAGTCTTTTTTATAAGGAATGAATAGAGAAAGAGAGAGAAAACCAAGGAAGCAAGAAGCTGAAATCAACAAAACATGGAAGGAAGGGAAAGGTCAGTTGATGGTGCCATGTGGCAGAGGACCCAAGGATTGCTGGCAGTCTTAGGGAAGAAAGCATTGCCTTGATGATGCCTTGATTTGGACATCTTCTTGCCAACAAATCTGTAAACTAATAAATTCTCATTGTTTAAGGTATCTGCTTTGAGCTACCTAGGAAACTAAAACAGATTTCAGTACCAGAAAAATACCACATTTTTTAAAACTTTAATTTTATTTTTATTTTTTAAAAGAAACTTAGATTATATAAATGTTACACAAAAAATATAGGAGATTCCCATGTGCCCCACCCCCTAGTCCTCCCATATTTTCCCACATCAACAATATCATTCATTAGTGTGGTACATTTGCCACAATTGATGATCACGTCTTGGAGCATTGCCACTAAGTGATGGTTATAGTTTACATTGTAGTTTACACTCTCTCCCACACATTTTTGCAAATTATTACAAGACATACAATGGCCTATATCCGACATTGCAATGCCATTCATGATAATTTCCAAGTCCCAAAAATGACTCCTAATTACACGTATTTTTCCCTCTCTTTCTCTCAGAACCTCCACTGGCCACTGCCTCCACAACCATGATAACAGTTTTTCCATTGCTAGGATCTCAACAAGTCAACAGTAGAACAACTGTAAGTCTACTCTAGTACATCATTCATTTCCCAATCCTGAGGACTCTGTGATGGCGATGCCCACTCCACCTATAACTGAGAGAAAGCTTAGATGCCATGGGGCAGATGGATGGGACTTTTTGCTTGCAGTTGCAGACTCTCTGTTCCTTGAGATAGTCATTCTCAATCATCATCTCCTTGTTAGTTGTCCTGAGTGAATCCAATGAACTGGAGAGTAGTTGTTGCAAGTCTGTTGAGATTCAGGGCCCAACTGGCATGTGTACAGCCAAAGACTGAAGTCTTTTGGACATATACCTCTCAACTGTAGTACTAACAATAGGTTAAAATAGAGGGGCAGAAGTGTCATGTGTAAGGAAAACACAACTGGATCCAACTCTGTCACACTGGGGATGATAAGGACCCACTGACAGGTTGCCAAACTCCTGAGCTGTCTGCCCTGTCTATAGTGTCTGGATGTCTCCAGAGCCCTCAGGAGCCCTGTTATTTGAGGTTATATTTACTTTGGCAGTCAGAGAGGTCCTGCTGAGATGTGCATAAGCGGAACTTCTGAAATGATCCCCTGAATCACTTTGGAGTCTCTTAGCCATATAAACTCATTTGTCTTTACACTCTCCCCCTTTTGGTCAAGGTCTTTTTCCAGTTGCATTTCTAGTTAGTGCTTGGTAGTAATCCCTTGGTGCCAGGGAGGCTTATCCCTGGGAGTCATATCCCATGCTGGGGGAAGGTAATGCATTTATATACTGAGTTTGGCTTAGAGAAAGGTCACATTTGAGCAACAAGGAGGCCTCAGGAGGTGAAACTTAGGCATCCTATAATATGTGAAGTATCAGTTTCAAAAGTAAAGGTTCATAAGTACAGTCATCATAATCAAGGGCCCATCAATGGTCCATCCTTCCTCATTAGTCACTGCCCTTATACTCAGGGGATTCTTGTTGTCCCATTAGAGAATGTAGCAGTGCTATCCAGTATGGAAATTCAATATTCCTTTGGTTATTGTGTGACTCTCCATCCACTATGACAATGCCCAATGAACACTTGAACACATTCATATGCTTTATAGATATGCCCCAGGTGAACCTCCTCCCATGCATCTACCCTCTCTGACTCCCCACATCAATGATCCTCCTCTGCCACAGTTGTAACCCTCCTGTGATCCAAAACTTCTTCAAAATTGAAGCCAATAAAATAACCAAATACAATTAATAGGAAAATGATGTAATAATGACAGTTTTAAAAAATAATGAATAAAATACAAAAAAATTTAAAGTTTAAAATAATAAAAAATATAAAATTAAAAAAAATTTGATATTAAGTCTTTCATCGCTTTAAGATCTGTTGTTTTGTATGTACAGCGACATTTG
Source organism: Tolypeutes matacus (assembly GCA_026826555.1). Lineage (NCBI taxonomy): Eukaryota > Metazoa > Chordata > Mammalia > Cingulata > Chlamyphoridae > Tolypeutes > Tolypeutes matacus. Next base: position 1,440,124 of record JAKSZT010000536.1, read on the forward strand.
CTTTCATTTATTCTCCCAGTATCTTATTTTTTGCATTTTGTCCTCAAAAAAGCTTTAGTTTACAGAAAAGTCACATAGAGAATATAGGTGATTCCCACATACCCAACATCCTCTTCTTTTTCCTGTTTTGTCTATTAATAACAGGTTACATTTAGATGGTGCATGTTACAATTATTGTACAAAATTGAAACATTGCTACTATCCATGGTTAATGATTTATGTTGTGGTTTACATTTTGGACCATACACTTTTATAGACTTTAATGAAGTTTGATGTGGTCTGTATCTATCCTTGCAAGATCATGCAGAACAATTCCATTACCCCCAAAATGTCCTGTTTTCCATTTATTCTATTCTTCCCTCTCTCTCCAGTTGGAAACCATAGTTTCTACCAAGATTAACTCATTGAAGAAGCACATTCATAATTACTTGCAACAATATTAAGGGCTTGACATATTAGCCTCTCCTCCTCTATTAGGTACTGTCTATGTTCTCAAGAGCCTTCCGCTCCTCTATTTGAGATCATAGCAGGACTCCCCAGGATGGAAATCCAATACCTTCCCATTCATTATGTGAGTCTCCACCCCCCGATACAGCACACTATGACAAGATGAATGCTACACACTCACTATAAGCCTCCCCCAGGTGTTCCCTGTCCCATGTGCCCCCCACATCCCACACTTTAAACCAGTAACCATCCCAGCCATATTTACCAAAAGAACATTCCCAAGTTGTAGTTTCAACCACACACCTGCAAATCCCCAGAATTCACCTCTTCCCTGCCCCACCCCTCCCTCTAGTTCCATAGACAGTCTAACCCACCCTCCCCTCATACCCCACTCACAGACAAGCACTGTCCAGCTCAACAGTATCACTGAACCACTGTTAGGCACATCTGCTGAATAACTATACACTTTTACCTTATCATTGCCGTATGGGCATTGACTCACAACTTTCTTCTCCCTTTCTGTCTCCTGTAAACCTATCTTCCAGACTCTAACTCTGTGAGTCTGCTCAATTTGCTTAATTAATATCAGTACCATCATGTAATATTTGTCCTTCAGTGCCTGGCTTGTTTCACTCAATATAAGGTCTTCAAGATTCATCCATGTTATCCTGTGTGCTAATACTACATTCCTTCTTACAGCTAAGTAATATTCCATTGTATGTATGTACCACAATTTGTTTATCCATTCATCTGTTGATGGACATTTGGGTTGTTTTCAACTTTTGGCAATAGTGAATAGTGCCACTATGAACACTGATGTGCATATACCTGTTTGTGTCCCTGTTTTCAATGTTTCTGGGTATATACCCAACAGTGGGATTGCTGGAACATAAGGCAGTTCTATAGTTAACTTTCTGAGGAACTGCCAAACTGTCCTCCACAATGGCTGGACCATTCTACATACCCACCAGCAGTGGATAAGGGTTCCCATTCCTCCATATCCTCTCCAACACTTGAAGTCCTTGGTGTTTATAAAAGCCACCAGTCTAATTTGTGTAAGTTGTTATCTTATCTTGGTTTTGATTTGCATTTCTCTAATAACTAATGATGTTGAGCATTTTTCATGTGCTTTTTAGACATTTGTATTTCTTCTTTGGAGAAGTGTCTATTCAAATCACTTGCTCATTTTTTAAAATGGGTTGTTTGTCTTTTTATTTTAGAGTGTAGAATTTCTTTATATATGCTGGATATTAGGCTCCTATCAGACATATGGTTACCAAATATTTTCTCCCATTGAGTAGGCTGCCTTTTCACTTTCTTTATAAACTCCTTTGCAGTGCAAAAGTCTTTTATTTTGAGGAGGTTCTATTTGTCTATTTTTTCTTTCATTGCTCATGATTTGGGTGGAAAGTTCATGAAAACTTTTCCTAACAGAAGATCTTGTAGATGCTTCCCTCCATTATCTTCTAGGAGCTTTATGGTCTTGGTTCTTATAATTATATATTTGATCCATCTTGAGTTAATTTTTGTATAAGGTGTGAGGTGGTATTCCTCTCTCATTCTTTTGGATATGGATATCCAATTCTCCAAGCACCATTTGTTGAAGAGGTCATTCTCTCCCAATTGTGTGGGCTTGTTGGTCTTGTCAAATATCAGGTGACTGTATACATGGGGATTTATGTCAGAACTATAAATTAGGTTCCATTTATAGATAGTATGTCTATCCTTGTGCTAATACCATGCAGGTTTGACCACTGTAGAATTGTAGTATGTTTTAGAGTCAGGTAGTATGATTTCTCTAATTTCAGTTTTCTGTTTCAATATATCTTTGGCTATTCAGGGCCCCTTGCTCTTCCAAATAAATTTCATAGTTAGTTTTCCAATTCATTAAAAATTCTGTGGTAGTTTTTATTGGTATTGTGTTAAATCTGTAAATTAATTTGGGTAAGATAGATATCTTAATGATGTTTAGTCTTTCTATCCATGAACAGGGAATTTTCTTCCATTTATTTAGGTCTTTGATTTCCTTTCAAAGTGTTTTGTAGTTTTCTGCATATAAGTTGTTTTCATCTTTAGTTAAATTTATTCCTAGGTATTTGATTCTTTTTGTTGCTATTGTAAATGGGATTTTTTTCTTGATTTCTTCCTCAAATTGCTCATTACTGGTGTACAGAAATGCTACTAAGTTTTGCACATTGATCTTATAACTTGACACTTACTGAACTCATTTATAAGCCCTAGAAGCTGGTTGTAGATATCTCAGGGTTTTTAAGGCATAGGCTTATTAAATCGGCCAATAGTGAAATTTTTACTTCTACCTTTCCAATTTGGATGCCTGTTATAACTTTTTCTTGCCTTCCTGCTTGAGCTCATACACTAATACAATGTTGAATAGGAGTGGTGTAAGTTGGCATCCTTGTCTTCTTCCTGATTTTACAGGGAAAGCTTTTGGTATTTCACCATTGAATATGATGTTAGCTGTGGGTTTTTCAAATATACCCTTTCTCATGTTGAGGAAGTTTCCTTTTCCTAACATTTGCAGTGTTTTTATCAGAAAAGGGTGCTGCATTTTGTCGAATGCTTTTTTTTGCATCTATAGAGGTGATCCTGTGGTTTTTTCTTTCGATCTGTTTATGTGGTGTATTACATTGATTGATTTTCATATGTTCAACCATCCATGCAAACCAAGAATGAGACCCAATTGGTCATGGTATATAATTCATTTGATGTTTTGTTAAATATGATTAGTAAGTATTTTGCTGAGGATTTTAGCATCTAGGTTCATTGGAAAGATTGGTCTATAGTTTCCCTTTATTGTGTGTCTGTGTTAGGCTTTGGTATTAGGTGATGCTGGCCTCATTTCTATTTTTTAGAAGAGTTTAAGCATGATTGGTGTTAGTTCTTTCTGGAATGCTTCATAGAATTCACCTGTGAAGCCATCTGTTCTGGGTTCTTCTGGGTTGGGAGGTTTTTGGTGACTAATTCTATCTTGTTAATTGTGATTGGTCTGTTGAGTACATCAATTTCTTCTTTTGTCAATGCAGGCTGCTTGTGTGTTTCTAGGAATTTGTCCATTTTCACTAAATTATCCATCTTGTTGCCATACAAATTTTCAAAATATCCTCTTATAATGCTTTTAATGTCTGTGGGGTCAGTGATGATATCCCCTTCCTCATTTCTTCTCTCTTTTTACTTTGGTAATCTAGCTAAGGGTTTGTTAATTTTAATAATCTTCTCAAAGAACCAGCTTTTAGTTTTGCTTCTTTTTTCCAGTGTTTCCTTGTGTTCAATTTCATTTAGCTCTGCTCTAATCTTTGGTATTTCTTTCTTTCTACTTGCTTTGGGATTAGTTTATTGTTCTTTTGTTAATTCCTCCAGGTGTGCAGTTAGGTTTTTTATTTGAGCTGTTTCTTCTTTTTAATATAGGTATTTATGGATAGGAAACTTCTCAGTACAGCTTTTGCTGCATCCTATAGGTTTTGATACGTTGTGCTCTCATTTTCATTCATTTCAAAGTAGTTGCTGATTTCTTTTCTGATTTCTTCCTTCACCCACTGTTTGTCCAAGAATGCGTTGTTTCACTTCCATATCTTTGTGCCTAATCTTATTCTCTGCCCTTTACTGATTTCCAGCTTCATTCCATTATGGTCAGAGAAATTACTTTGCATAATTTCAATCTTTCAGAATTGATTGATTATTGTTCTATGGCCTAGCATGTGGTTTTTTAAAAGAATGATCCATGTGCACTAGAGAAGAATATATATTCTGCTTTATTTAAGTGTAGTGTTATGTGTATGTCTATTAGGTCCAGATCCTCTAATGTATTATTCAAAGTCTTTGTTTCTTTATTGATTCTCTGTTGTGATGTCCTATCTAATGGTGATAATTGTGTATTAAATTCTCCCACAATAATTGTAAAAGCATCTATTTCTCTGCTTAGTTTTTCCAGTGTTTGCTTCATGTACTTTCAGGCACCCTGGTTAGGTGCATAAATATTTATGATGGTTATTTCTTCATGATGGATTACCATATTTATTAATATATAGTGGCTTTCTCTGTGTCTTACAACAATTTGCATTAAAGTCTACTTTGTCCAATATTAGTATAGCTACTTCTGCCCTTTTTTGGTTATTTTTTGTATGAAAAATTATTTTCCAACCATTCAATTTCAGCCTCCTTGTGTCCCTGGGTATAAGGTGGGTTTCTTGTAGACAGCATATAAATGGGTCATATTTCCTTATCCATTTGGCCAATCTGTGTCTCTCGATCAGTGAGTTTAATCCATTAACATTCAATGTTATTACTGTCAAGGTACTATCTACATTAGCCATATTTTCTTTAGGTTTATGTATGCCATATTTTGTTTTTCTTTCTCTTTTTACCATTTCAGTTGTTCTTACACTCTCCTCCAACTCTCTTTCTCCTGCTTTTCCCTTTTGACCTGCAGAACTCCCTTTAGTATTTCTTGAAAGGCAGTTTTCTTATTGACATACTCTCTTAAATTCTGTTCATCTGTGAATATTTGGAACTCTCCCTCATTTTTTAATGCTAGCTTTGCTGGATAGAGAATTCTTGGCTGGGAATTTTATCTTTCAGCACCTTAACTATGTAATACTACCACCTTCTTGCATCCATGGTTTCAGATGGGAAATCAGCACTTAATCTTATCAAGCTTCCTGTGTGTGTGAAGAATCTCTTTTCTCTTGGTGTTTTCAGTATTCTTTTTTTGTCTTGAACATTGGACTATTTGACAAGTATTTGTCTTGGAGTAGGTCTGTTAGGGTTTATACTGTTTGGGGTGTTCTATGCTTCATGGACATGTATGTCCATATCCCTCAATAGGTTTTGGAAGTTTTTTGCCATTGTTTCCTCCAACACACTTTCTGTCCCCTTTCCCTTCTCTTCTCCCTCTGGCTTGTAACAGAACTTAAGGCAGTTACCAAAAGCAGTATAGCTGTTGATTCTTCCCCAGCTGAAACTAAGTTTATTACCCTTTCACTGAATATACCAAAAATAATAAGAGGAATTAAAGGGCCTATCCCAGAAATCTAAACTATGAGCCCAAGTACACTCCTAAAGAGTAATAATCCAAAAAAATACATGTTAAATATCTGTATAAACTGCTAAGTTAGAGCTTAACTGCATTTATGCTGTTTAAGTTGTCCCAGCCGGTTGCTAATTATGAACAAAAGTGTTTCAAAGAACAAGGACACAGATTCCAGAAAAAAACCTTAAAAACAGTAAAATCAAAAATGTGAAATGATGAAGGGCTTGAAAACAACTGTACCCAACAAGTAAAAATTATGGGTAAAATTAGTAAACTTTATGTTTCTGTTAGTGTGTCATAATTCTTTTTGTATTTGTCTCTTTGTTCAGTGTCAATGTATATTTTAATACCTCCAGATGGTAATATTAAATTAATAAATGAAGATTATTATAAGAGCTCTATTCAAATAACCAAAAATTATATAAGTGCTTATATTAATAAATAAATATGGATAGTAGTTTAAGATGATAAAAATAGTTATACTCAAATTAAATCATTATTCTAATAAGTTTGTTTTATGTTGATGGTAATTATATGTTGTCAGAAGTTTGTCTGGAAATAGTTTCCAAAATCATTGTAATAACTTAAGTATGGAAGGTATATAAAATATGATTTTATCATTAAAGGAAAGAAAGTAATTTTATCCTAAAATAAAATAACTAGTTATTAAAACAAAGTAAAATGTGGGACATAAAAAAGGAATTTTTGTGGTCAAAGCTAAGTGAAATTTAAGCAGTCTATCTATAAAAATTTAAAAGCTTTAATGTCAAACAATGTGATAATATAAAGTTGAAGTTTTATTCTTTCATAAAGTTTCTCAAGTCAGTAGTCTGTTTTACTAAAGGTTTACAAAGTTTTTCTCCTAAATAATCAGTTTGCAATAAAAAAGTCTGTTTTATCAGAATAGCTTCTTGTACTTTAACCTTATCGTTCCCATGGAGAAACAGGTCTTATCACTTTTAAAAAGAACACAATGTTCGAACCTGCTTTCTCAAAGTCAAATCCTGAAAAGTAGCTTCTATTTCAAACTGTTACAAATGATTTAGTCTTTTAACTAGAAAAAGGTGAAATACTAAAAATAGTTAAGTTCATGTGATATAAGTTGAATGAAGTATTTAAAACTGTTGTATAATTAAAAGAAATTTTCTAATTTTATAACAACTAAAGTCAGATGAATAAAAAGTTCATATGAATACTTTAAAAGTGTATAAATAAACCCCTTACATTGGTGGAAATCAACCTCTGTTGATTCAGTGTGGTGATCATTGGTGCTCTGCTACTCTTAACTGTATTAGGAGACATTCGCAAAGCCCTGTTGTTCCACATTAATACGGCTGAAAAGACCAGCCATGCCAATAACTTGATTCTGCTTAAAACCTTTGACTCTCAAACCCCTGTCCATGGAAGCTTGGCTGGTGACCAAAGATGGGTAAGACCTTCAGAGGAGGGCAAACTAAGACAGGCACAGTCACACTGGACAAAAAAACAAAAAAGGGGGAAATGTTGGAGAAGATGCTGAGAACCAGAGCATAAAGGGTTAAGCATTTAAAAAGCATGCTTGCTGGCAGAGAAACATTAGTAAATGTCTCCAAGGACACTGCATGCTGCAGATATCAGTGGGATGAGGCAGAGCGGAGTGAACCACACAGATGTTATTGCTGAATTCTCAAGAGAGATTGTCTGGGAACTCACAAACAGGTAGCTCTCTCATGCATGAAGGTGAAAACATTAAACACTGCTGTAAGCTGTAAGCTGAATTAAAAAAAGGGTCACAGTAACCTCAGTGCTGTTCTGCCTGAGCGAGCTGCAACCCTCTGTTTCAACTACATCAACTTGTCTGACTCTTCCTTTTGCAACTCACACTGATAACAACACTCTAGGGTTTTATTTTGTAGTTTTCATGTGAGTGGTAAGGTTTTACTTTGACAGTTCATTCCTCTCATTCTATTTACACTCTGTTGTCTATGTTCCCTTGACAAACAATTAGCGCCAGAGAATAGAAAAGAGATGAGAAGAGAAACAGAATATTAGTGATAATAATAGTAAAAGGCAGAAGACCTTGGAAAATGAATAATAAACACAAGTAAGATGTACAAAGGAATTAGAATAAAAAAAGTGGAGTAAAAACAATTAAATGAGAAACAGAATAAAAAGAAATATATAGAATGAATTATAAGGCTGGGATGATGAGAGGAAAAGAAAAAAGAAAAAAGATAACATAGGTAGAAAAAAATCAGTAAAAAGAGAATAAAAGGGGAAACACAGGAAATAAGAAACAAGACAGCAGCAGCTAAATAAGAAAAAAGAGCAAAAACAAAAACAAAAACTAAGAAAAACAAGGGAAAACAGCCTTCCCTCTTAGGCCCCGAGAGCCTCTCAGGCTGCTGGTATTCATCAATCAATCCAACTTGTCTTCTGCAGGTTTTGAACCAGGTTGTAGTGAGTAAAATAAGGAAAATAAAAAAGGAATATTTTTAAAAAAGAGATCCAATAAAAACTCATACAGAAAGAATGTCTATATGTTCCCTGTCAAAGTATGAGCTGGATGCCTGATATCTCAGTAGATCACTCCTCTAAGAAGAGTCAGGAATTGAACTAGGTTCTCATATATGCAAGGCAGGAATTCCTCCACTGAGATAGTTTCTCTTTAGGTTAGTAAGCCTTTCAGAAAGCTATCTGCCTCCTTTCTCTCAGGCAGGTTAGATTCCTAACAGTTTTTCAGAGTCCTGCTGATTAGGCATCTGTCTGTCTCTGCCCCCCTCTAATCTAATTCCTCTCTTACCTAGGCTTCTGGGCATGACAGCTTGCCTGAGGAGAACCCTCTACCCTCTCCCTGTGGGTCAGAGGCCCCTATGAGATTTAAAGTGTACTCAGCAGGCCCTACTGATTGTAAAGAAACTACTCTGCTCCCCTCCCTGACCCCTCTTCCTCCCAGGGAATGCCCTCTAACACTCTGATCAGAGCAGTGAGCTAGTGGCTCCACCTTGGCTGCTTGCCCTGTGGGTGGGGTATATATGCAGCTTCCAGCCAGATGGGCAAGCAACTCACAGTTTTCCTTTGGGTTCTTTCTCTCTCCAGAACCCTCTGAGAAGGCTCAGGGAATGTTCCTATTCTATACACATCCAAAGCAGCTCCATCATATAGGCTTCTTTCCTCTCTCTGCTACCCTTTTGAGGGTCGGACTCTGCCTACTGTACTCAGAGCCATTTTCCTGGAACCCCCACATTTTATGCAAAAACTCAAAATATGGAAACTGTTTTGAAATTGGCTAATGGGTAGAGGCTGGAAAGTTGTGCAGTGCTTGATAGAATAGGTCTAGATTGCTTTCAAGAGATTGTAGAAATATGGATACTAAAGGTACTTCTGATGATTGTTGGATGGAAGGCAGAATTTGAAAGCAGTGATCTTGGATATTAGCTGAGAAGATATCCAAGGTAAATGTGGAATGTGCAGCCTGTTTCCTCATTGCAGCTTATATTTAAATGTGAAAGGAAAAGGATACACTGATAACTTTACTCCCAGGCACACACAAAAAAACAAAAACAAAAATACAGAAATTGATAGTCTCAAATATTTTGAGCTTCCCCAAAACAAGTTCCCAGAGAATGGTGCTCCATATGAGGATTTAACTGAACATGAATCCAGTCAACCATTTCAGTGCAAGTCAAAAATGGAAATGCAGTTATCCAGAAAGGATCTATGGAAAGTCTTTTGCTGGATGGTTTGGACCGTTGTATACTACATGCAAAACGTACAATTTTTTTCTGAGATCTTTATGAACAGAATCACTGCCAACCTGTACTAAAGGGGCTGGAAAAGGAACAAATGGTTCAAGGGCAGAACCATTAAGCTGAGGTTTGGATTTAAAACCTCTTCCCAGGCCAAGAGAGAGGTTTCACCTCCAAGCCCCAGCACTTGGAGGAGGTGGGCCTTCTGCCCATTTGTTCAGGAAAAGTGCTATCACCCATTATTCTCAGAGGATGGAGTCTGTGACAAGGGGACTATGGAGAGTCTGGCCACCATCCCAGTGCTTGATGAGGGTGGAACCTGTGCTCCAGTGTTTGAGGAGAACGTGGCTGCTACACAAGTACTTGGAAAGATTGGGGCTACTGCTGTATCAGGCCTGGAGGACAAAACATTGTTCCACAGATGATTCTCAGACTTTGAAATCTAATGGATTATGCCCTGCAGGATTTGTCTGAGATCAGTGACATCTTCTTTTCTTCCAATTTTTCCATACAATTATGGTGGTGTTTATCCTATACCTGTTCCTCCATTGCATATTGGAAACAAATAACTTGTTTTCCAGATTTCATAGGTCCACAGACAGAAGGGAATTGAGCCCCAGGTCAGACAACTATAAATGAGTTTGATGAGACTTTGTACTAAACATTGTTTCCAAAATAATTTAATGCTTTGGGGGTATTATTATGGAATAAGTGTATTTTGCATATATAATCATGTCTTTTGGGGGTCCAGAGGGTGGACTGTGGTAATTTGAAGCTGTATGTACTCCAAAAAAACATGTTCTTAAATCTATTCCATTCCTGTCAGATGTACCCATTGTAAGTAGAAGGAACTTAATCCTATTACTGGATTCCTTTATAAACCAAATGAAGAAAGAGAGAGAGAGAGAGAGAGAGAGAGAGAGAGAGAGAGAGAGAGAGAGAGAGGCTGAAAACAACAAAACCCAGAAGAGAAGGGAGAGACCAAGGGATGCCACCATGTGCTATGTTATGTGGAAGAGTAGCCAAGCACCACCAACAGCTGGTCTTCAGAAAGAAAGCATTGCTTTGATGATATCTTGATTTGGATATTTTCCTGACCTCAAAAACTGTAAGTTAAAAAAAAATTCCCATATGTAAGCCAACCAATTGCATGGTATTGCTGGAGCAGCCTAGTCAACTAAAACACCTTGCTTATGACAATTAGTGATATACTGCCTCTCTACAGGTGTATATACCATGTCCTTCCAGAGAAGTCCTTGTATTGCCCATCAGGGTTATATTTGGATATAACTCTCCTTTGAGCCTAGAAACAAAGAGCTGTGTTGAGGGTAGAGATTGAGAAGACACTGGCATTCCTTGCAAGTCAATTGCCCTAGATGGCATCATGGAAAGGTTTGTTTATTTTATTTTTTTCTGGGTAACAGTATTTCCTAGATAGAGGGGATAAAATACTACTTTCACAGACATGGAAGGTTCAAGATTATTTGGGGGTTCAATGTTCTCACCATCAATTCCTATAGCTGTTACTTCCCAGATATCTTTCAGATCCATCACTCACCCAATCCATTTTTGTTACGTAGTCCAAGTGCCTTTAGCTGTCACTTGGATTTCTATAAGTCATCTGAGTAACATCCATGCATCTATTTTTCCCATTTTAAAGAGAGGTTGTTTGTTTTTTTCTGAACAATCTAATATTATTCTGATTAAAACCCTTCAATGGCTATCTTTCAAAAATGTTTAACATTGGTTCCCCAGTCCCTATATTTTCTGGCTCTACCCACTCTCCCTGTCTAATTTAATGCTGCATCATTTATCTCTATGCAGTCCAGCCACTATCTTCTTTCACTTCTTTGAATACACAGTGCCTTTGCTCATGGCAGAACTTGACATTTGATATAACTTCTGCAGGATTGCTCTCTCTATCTTTCCTGAATCTGCTACTCCACCCTCATCACCTACAGGACCAGTAGGCTACTATTATAACCTGTCAGTTCTCAGATTAAATATTACCTTCTTAGATAAAATTCCCAAAGATCCCTCACTAGTCAACCCTTCTAATACAATCTCATGTCACCTTATATTTTTCTTCATAATACTTGTCATAATTTATAATTATAAATTTATATAATTATTTGATTATCTATCCCATGTCCTGTAAGTTACACAATGGTAGGCTCTTTCTCCCTCTCAAATTTCATTTTATTTTATTATTTTGTTTTATTTGACTTTTGATATTTTAGTTGATATTTATGAAATCACTTTCCATATGGTACCTAATCTACACAAAAACCTTATGAGGGTGGCAGAATTATCCCGATTTCATAGATAAGAAAACTGCATTTAGTGAGTTTAAATGCATTTCTCTTCACACAACTAATGAATATTATGTAGATCTAGGATTCATATTTAAACAATCGATGTCTTGACATTGCTTATTAACCTTTACCTAAACTAAACTAAGCCTTACTTTGCCTCATTGTTTAATCTCTTTCAACAGCTTACTCAGGGCTAGATGCATAGGAAATTCTCACTAAATACTGCATGCTTTAAATGAATACATGTGTGCATGGACTAATGAGTAGAAAACGTTTAAAATAACCATATGATTTTGGGCTAATCAATAAATATGCTGTCTCTTAATTTCATTGTTTTAAATTAGGACAATTTTATCAAGTAATAGCCAACATGTTTCAGGACTGAAGATCTATGGTCTTTGCCTTTTCATTATTATTATTATCATTATTATTATGAACTTTAAATTATTCTTGTACATCTGCTATATGCAGACTATCTTGTTAAATTATTCTTCTCTACCAGTTTCTTTGTATATCAATGCATAAACTAAATAGGTTTTTTAAAAGTTAATTTAACCACTATATTCCTGGTAAATGATTTCTCCCTACTTCATTCCAGAAAGATAAGTGAGAATTATAATTGGTTGCATGACACCAGAACAACACATTTACATTCTCTTTACATTTAATGTGTTCTCCCAAAGGGATGCTCACTCTTATATGTACTCCTAGTATCGTTATGATTAGAAAGAGGATGCTTTGAGTGAGTAGAAGGCACTTTCTACACTAAGGTAAGGTGGGAAATTCTGGACGAATTCAAATCAAGTGACTCTTCATATTCATGACAGTAAGCATTGTTTTAATTAACCAGAGGGAAAGTAGCAGCAAAACACAATATAAACAAAAGACAAAAAGTAATAATTTGAAATAAAATAAGATTATTTTCTATAATAGTTGATAAAGTTAAAGAGTCCCAAATATCATTCTTCAATCCTTGTTTCCTTGGTCAACAAAACAAGGAATTAGATGAGACTTCATATGTATTTGATGGATATTTCTACTCTCAGAAACCCTCTGTAGCCACCTCCTACTGTTGTCTCTGCTCTTGTTTTGCAGGGACTAAATTAGTCCCTTGAGTAATTTAATATGTAGAAACTAGGTCAAATTTTCATGACACTAGAATGTTTCTTCTTCTGCATTAGGCAATGCATGGAACAGGAGCTCAAGAGAGGGATTGAAAGTATATGTGACTTTAAGATAATATTGAACAGTAATAATTAATATACAATTCAAAGAGTATCTGATTAAAGTGGAATGCCACAGACAGCAGGTGCATTAAGTTTTGAACATGCTGAGGATTCACACTGAGATCAGTTCCTTTCAGTGTGATCATACCCAGAGGCAGCTACTTCTTGCAGATCATTCTGGTGAAGACAGATGTCTGATAGATGGGAAGGAGAGTTGTTTTTTGTGGAGAGAGATTTCCATCACTTCTAGACTCCAAGAAGGCATGCAGCTGACTTTAAATCCATCAACTAATGGGAAGTAAATGTAGTTCAAGAAAACAAAAATTCTCAGTGTATACAAATAAGAATGTATAAGAAAAAGATTAAAGAATTATGCATTATAGTTCACTCATTCTCATTATAAGGAATTTCTGGAGAAATGATTTTTGATGTTTGTATTCAAGAAAGGCAATATGTTGCCTGATATTTGGTTGTTTATCTTACAGACAGTCCTAATTGTATATGTGGGATGTGAGGAATTTCAAATCATTTGAGGTCCACCCAGAGCCATGGATAGCATGATTATGATATAAAAATTTGTTTTGAAAATAGAACTATAGATTCTAAACATTCTAGTGGCATAAAAAAAGCAGCCCCAAGAGAGTATTTTTTATTTTTCTAGCTCAATTTTAGGTCCACTGCCCGGCATAAAAGCCAAGTCAAGAATTGTTTTTCAGTTTAAGAGATTTTTAAGCCATGGAATTATCAGGAATATCATTAGGCCATCTGCCATGTAGAACCCTGGCAATCACAATTTTGCTCTTTTTTGATTGTGGTCAGTTGCAGTAGGGACCCTTTACGGGGTCACATAGAGAAGCAGTGATAGCACTTTCCTCATTGCTGGGGCATCTCTAAGGGATGAGGTTTCTCAGTGTTCCATCACTCCCCAAAACCATTCAATGACCTAGTGTTTTTTTAGCTCTTAATTCTACAGAATATTCAACCAGTAATATGAACACAAATATCCATCAATTAATATTTTCCTCAGGTTGTATTTGAGGATCAGAATTGTAGCGAAGATCTCAAATTCCAATTATGAAAAGAAATCTACTCTTCTATGATGCAATTTTACATTGTCTACTCCATTCCAAACTTTATGCTTGGTTTTGGAGAAAAAAGATTAGTTAAATCTTTTCAACTCAAGGAAATTACAATCTAATGACTGTCTAAGATTACTGTAAAACAGTTAGTAGAATAATTTTTGCTTATCCATGTAATTCTCTGGGAAAGAAAAAGGGAAGTGATTTCAGAGCATACTTTAAATTACATGGCCCCCAATCACCCTAAATCCAAAAGAAAAGACAAACAACTCACCTTTACCACCAAATGAGGACAAATTAGATTGACAATATTGGTAACACATATTATATAGTGGGGAACCTAACTGAGATGATAAGACAGCAGCATAGAACTGATTCTCAGTTACTCAGAAAGGAGTAACATGCAGTTCAGCATGAACACATCTCATGAAGAGACGCAAAGTTGTGTCAGTTGGGTATTTTTAAAATGATGTAAAATGATGGGAAGAGGGGGATGTTGACTATTTTAAGTCAGGGTCTGCTCATTGGTCTTTTCACAGAAAGATACTACAGAAACCCAAAGTCAATGGATGAGAAAAATTTCACCAAAGTGAAGGAGTTCATTCTTTTAGGGTTCACAGCTGACTTGCATTTGCAGAGTACTTTTTTTGATCTTCCTCATAATTTATGTCTTCAGTCTTTTGGGGAACCTCACCCTGGTTTCTCTGATCTGTGCTGATTCTCACCTCCACACACCCATGTATTTCTTCACTGGGAACCTCTCATTCCTGGACCTCTGTTTTTCTTCTAACTATGTCCCCAAAATTCTGATGACCTGCATCTCTGAATACAAAAGCATTTCCTATGCTAGTTGATTAGCTCAGTTCTTCTTTTCTGTTGTGCTGGCCTACCGTGAGTGTTATTTTTTGGCTGCCATGGCTTATGATTGCTATGTGGCCATCTCTAACCCACTAGTTTATTCCCAGGCAATGTATCCAAAATTATGTGCCAGTCTTGTTGCAACTTCGTACTTTGGTGGCTTTCTTAACCCAATAATCATCACCAGCAAAACATTTACCTTAGCTTCTGTGGCAAAAATGTCACTTGTGAAATTGGCATGTGATGTGAAGGAGAGCTACCAGGCTGTGCTCTATTTCATAATAGCCTCCAATGTCATTGTTCCCACCATACTTATTCTTGCCTCCTATCTCTTCATCATTGCTGCCATTTTGAACATTCACTCTAACCAAGGCCATCTGAAGGCTTTTTCCACTTATGGCTCTCATGTGACAGCTGTCACCTTGTACTATGGTTCCATTCTCTTCATTTACTCCAGACCAAGCACTAGCTATGCCCTGGAATGGGACAAAGTGGTGTCCATATTCTATACTCTGGTGATTCCAGTGTTGAACTTATTGATCTATAGCTTAAGAAATAAAGATGTATAAGATGCCCTGAAGAAATTGTTGGCTAGAGCCAAAGTTTCTTAAGGAAAATACTTGGCAAACAATGGCCATATTTTTTCAAATTATCTCCATATCATTATAATCATCTGGAACTCCAGAAATAAATAAATCAAGAAAACAGTAAATCATTGGATAGAGTGGAAATACAAGATATCTTTTGTCTTTTAAGTTGTGTAGTGATGTATTTGAATTATTTTTATAATATTTTAGTATACATAGGGTTGTAACTTTTGGAAAGCTGCTGTCTGTTTGCTTGAAACATAGTCTATAAAACTGCTCATATTTTGAGATGGTTAAAAGAAGAGCTGGTTTATTTTTACTTTCATTCAAAAGTTCATAAGGTGCTTATACATCTATTTCAATCTATACATGTGAAAATAGGAAAAATACTACTGGCTATAGGCTCATTGTTAGGATTAGATGTTTTAAATGATTTTCTTTAAATCATGTCATTTATAGGTGAGAAATAGAGAGGGTAAACTGGGAAATTGATTCCAAAGGTACTACAGTACTTACTGGAAGAGAGTATGTTAGGAATTTATGAGACAACAATCTACTATAAAGTGGAACTGAAAATGAATTTTTAAATAATTTTTCTTTTGATTTTTGTTTCTTGTCTTGCCCTGATATAAAGATAACAGACTTCCTTAGGTGTATGAGCGAACAAACATCTTTCCTTGGGGTCACTATGAGGTTCCAGCAGTATAATTTTTCCCCAAAATTAATTAATCAAGGGTAAAATTAGATTAACTGTATGAGTAACACAGAAATAGATGATAGATAGATAGATAGATAGATAGATAGATAGATAGATAGATAGATAGATAGATAGATAGATAGATGATAGATAGATAGATTGCAAAAAGCTTTAAATCTAAAGGCAAGATTTAGAGTAACTAACTTTATTGGCTGAAGCAGTGATACATAATATACTATTTTCTTTGAATGTATTTCTTTGTTTGTTCAGTTTTCCATATGATTAATTTGTAATTTAAAATGGAGAATATTTCAGTGTGGTACATCACATTTCCTAAATGTAACAACATTTAAAAATATAAACATGAAGCTGTGCCAACATTTAAAAAAACCTTTTATTGGTTACCAAGGATAAATAAGCGTTTGCTCAAGGATAAGACAAAGAAGGATAACCTAACCAGAACAAAGAGCATATGGCAAGAAACAAAATTATGGACCACTTGATATAGTCTACAAAATCTAATTAGCCCAAATGGAAAATTTTTATGACTACAGATATTTAATATTTATATTCTGACATACCCATAATGAGTCCATTTTTAATATAACACTGCTTATTTCATAATATTCTCCATAATTTATCATCCTCAAACTTGTAATGAATTATGATTGAGTCTTTGGAGACTGGGGTAAATTTTTTCTAGCGTGTTGCATGGGAGGAGTCTCAAAAAGCTGTTGAAGAAACACATATATTACACCCAGCAAAGGCAATTGAAAACATCATAGCAGAGGGAAAAGAGTGTCATTTTGAGGAAATCGCCTTTCTGACCAAGAGTAAGTACCTGGGAAAAGGGGCTGCAAAGCATTTTGGCCTCTCTGTGCCCTCTCCTGATTTTAGAAATGGGGCTGCACAATCTGGATTGGTTCACAAAGGGTCATTGCTGTGCCAAACACACACACACACACACACACACACACCGTAATACATGCATGTATCCACATGCACACTGACACACTCTCATGCTAACACACTCATATGCTCCCCTCTAAAATAGGACATCCTCCAGTGATTTATTTGGCCTTCATCAAGCTAGAAATTCATTCTGGTAGTTGCATTGAGGCCATCATATATTCACTTCTATTGCACAGAAATCAAGGGGACAATAAATGCAGCATGTTTTTTTTACTCTTGATGGTACTTCCAAGGCCATTAAAGGATGACATTTCATTTTCTGATAGTGATTTTCATTTATGAGAGGGACAAAATTCTTCCACAGAATTTTGAGTTCTCTCAGTGAAGGAAAAGTGAGCAAGGTTGCTATGAGGGAAGATATATTTTGAGAAGTCCTTCAGGTCTGATTGTTTCTGTGCCTTTTATTTCACTTTCACATTTGAGGTCTTGGGAAGGAGTCCTCTCATTTATTTATGCTTCCTCCTTATTAGTTTTTATGGTACATGTAGCAATGAAAGTCCACTTGAGGGTAGAATTTTTCCTGAATATAAATGTAAATATCTTATTGTTCTTCCTATCTATCTATCTATCTATCTATCTATCTATCTATCTATCTATCTAT
>JAKSZT010000536.1:1457690-1490886 GCA_026826555.1 Tolypeutes matacus
TATCTATCTATCTATCTATCTATCTATCTATCTATCTATCTATCTATAAAACCCCTTTTCAAATTCAAAAAAATAAAGTAATAGAAAGGAGGCCGCTCAACAAGTTATAGAAATAAGATTCCTCCTAAAAAGTTCTTTCCTGTTTTATTTTTTTTTAACACACAAAAAAATTTTTAAATTATTTTTTTCCCTTTTATCACTGCATTATTGGATGTCCAGTGTGTGCCATGACATATTCCCCCTCTCATTCCCCAGTGTCTACCAAATTTTTATTTAATTTTTAAAGAAGTTTTAGGTCACAGCAAAGTTACACACAGAATACTAGAGAATCCCACATACCCTACCTCCCTCCTGCTTCCACACCCCATATTAAACCCCCCCCTTTTTTGTGGATGGCAGCTTTGTTATAACTGTTATACAGATTAATAATGATAAATAATGATAAAAATTAATAATACTTTCCTGTTTTAGATAAATTTTTAAAGTCCAGTTAGTTACTAGGAATAGTTCAATGTGCTGGAGATACAACACTAAAAACAAAGCAAAAACAAACAAGATTACACCCAGTCAAATTGTTCTGCCCTTTAGCATGTAACCATCTGGTAGGAGGAAAATATAAACTTAATAAACAGGAGTTAGAAGAATACAATAGGAATGCGGACATAGAACAATTTGAGCATTGTAACAAAGACAGAGGGTGCTGCTGGAACTGGACATGGGGTTTTAAACAGAGAGATCTGGATGGGCCTCAGTGAGCAAATGACATTTGAATGGAACTTAATGGAGGAGTGGTAAGTCACACAGTTATTTGAGAGAATAGTGCTCCAGGTAGAGGGAAGAGACAGCTCAAAATTTCTCATTACTGGAATTTCTGAGAAACAGAGAAAAAGCCAGCAAGGCTGGAGCAGAGTGAATGCTGGGGCCAATGTAAGGAAATGAAAATATTTATTAATGGAGGGCCAGCTTATAGAGGAACTTGGGAGAATTGTACAGAATGTTTTAGAGTAAAGGGGGAGTACTGACAGGGTCCAGGAGTGACAGGACCTGACAATTTTATTAAAGGACTGTAAGGTATAGAAAGTAGGGGATCAGGGTATGGACCATTTAGGAGAATACTGCAATACACTTGACAAAAATAATGGTGTTTGGCTCCCGGTGGTAGCAGTGAAGGTGCTGAGGAATGGTCAGATTCAGGATATGTTACAAAAGTAATTACACCAGGATTTCCTGGAAGACTGAAGAGAATTTAGGAGGAAAAGTGGATAGAATAATGCCAATTTTTTGCCTTGTGAAGCTCCGAGTGTGGAATTTTATTAACTGATTTATGGAATAAGCATCTATTTTTGGAAGCGAAATGTAAGAATTTAGTTTAAAACATGCAAAGTTTGATATATCTGTTACTCATCTCTTATAATTACAGGATGTTAACATTGGAAAGAAACTTAAGCGTCTTCTAAATGTGTAATTTTTTTTTAATGTGTAATTTTAAATACGAGTAACATAACTAGAAATTTGGGTAGGTTTCTGGTGTTTTGTGAAACCTCTAAAATTTTATGTTTATGTTTATAAATTTTTTGTGTTCTGGTGGGACAATCTTTGTTTTTATGAGGTTTTTAAAGTGGTTCAGATTTCAAAAAGTTAACAGCCAGTAATTGTTTGCCAATAAAGGAGTAAGGGATACAGGGGATAGAGAATATACTCAATCTCAAATGATTGGTTTTTATGGGAACAACTGTAAGAATGCAAATCATGAAGTGAAAAGTATGCTGTTGTCTTCAGTACAATGCATGTCTGACTTCAAACAGGATAATGATAATGTTTCATGAATCCAAAGATAAATGCATATGACAGTATTAATCTTTCTCCCACACCTTATTGTGACAATTGATGTTATCTGTTCTTACTTTATAATGGATTCACAGGAGGTGTTAACAATTGGAATCATAGAAAATTGGCTTCAAGGATCAACTGAATTTTTCAAATGGATGAATTTTGTTCTAGAGAGGAAAGGTCAGGTCCTTAAGTAAATAGTTTATTAGTGTCAGGGATGAGTCTCTATCCCAGAACTTCTCATCCAAGACCAATGAACTTCCGAATTCCAAGCCTGCCACTTCTTTTTCAAATCAGAGAGATTAGGTGACAAACATAGAAAACTAAAGGATTTAGAAAGACTTTGAATGACAACCTCATTTGTGCTGATATTGCTATTAGTAGAAATTTGCTCTCATTTTTCTTCCTCAAGCTAAGCTATTATAAATAAGTCAGGTATTAATTCTCCCAATCAGATTAAAAATAGCTACCATTTGTTAACTATCATTTTATATCAAACAATGGACTATACATTTCACCTATGTTTTCCTTATTCCTCAGTATATCTTATAACATAAATGTTTTCTTATTGTTTTAAAGGTGAAGAAATTTAGGTGGGGGTGTTGTTAAGAGAATCCCAGATTATAGTTTCCAAGTGGTGGAATCAGGATTTGATCAGGTGCCATTTCAATTATGCATTCTGCCTGTGCCAGAGCTGTCTGCTTTCAGCTGGGCTGCCTCAATGTCTGTGCTCAGCTGTTCACTTAGCTGGAGCTGGAAGATCTAGAATGTCCCCATTCACACGTCTGCGGCCCAATTTGCTGTCATCTGGAGAAACAGAGAGAAGGTGGCCAAATGTCTAAAAGCTAGCCCAGTTTTGTTTATGTGGTGTTGGCTGGATTCCAAAAGTGAGAAGAAAAGTATTCAAAGCCCCTGAGACTCAGGCTGGTGGGAATTCGTGGGGCATAGAATATGGCACAACCTATTGGCCAAAGCAAACCAAAAGGCCATCCCAGATACAATGGGTAGAAAAACAGACTCCATTCCTGACAGCATGGTCTGTAAAGAAATGTAGCTAATTTGTGCAATATGCAAACATGTCATTGGTTTGTGGTTTAGTTTATCTCTTTCTCTTTTTACTTTAAACAGAGTTTTGGTAATATGTATAACATGACGAATTCATGGTACAATTGAATTGCACACCAAATTCAAAATGATGATTATAATATTGGGTTTTCTAATGGAGCATTAAAAGCTTTCATTAAATTTATTTATCTACCACTGCTAAGAATTTGTAATTTCTTATGTTAAAAATAGAGAGAGGAAGATTTTGTGGCCTTGAAAGGACTTGTCTTAGGGACTTTCGCATTATCTGAAAGACAAATTACTATGTAATTATCAATTTCATGTGTGGCAGAGAGATTGAGACTGACAGTTTTTGGGTCCTGTCTGCTAGCATGAGGTCACAGTTTATGCAACCCCTAGTCATTCTTCTAGAATTTCACAATGCCTCCTTTTCCTGCCTATATGAAAGGATATGTCTTAATGGGTAAACAGAGGAGTGAGGATTTCAGAGAGTTTCTAGTTAGGAGGGAATACTCACTCCCCTTCAATTCCTTTCCTAGACTGTAGTCAGAATGAATTTTATGTATAAATCTGATCAAGTGACTTCCTTACAATGACCATGGTTTCCACTCTTTTTTATTTAAAGGCCAAAATCCTCAGTATGGCTCCAAATAATCTTTGTGATCAGGTGACAGTTCTTGTTCCTCTGCTAGTACCTAGCTCCACTCTACCTTTATTTATTCATTTATTATTTTTTAAATTTTTATTTTTTTATTTTTTAAAAGATACTTAGATTACATAAATGTTATACAAAAAATATAGGGATTCCCATGTGCCCCACTCTCCACACCTCCCACACACTCTCACATAAACATCCTTCATTAGTGTGGCACATTCATTGCAATTGACAAATGCATCCTGGGGCTATGCCATTAAACATGGACCACAGTTCACATTGTAGTCTATACTTTCTCCCACACAATTCTGCATGTTATGTGATGACATAAAATGACCTATATCTGTCATTGCAGTGTCACTCAGGACAACTCCCAAGTCCCAAGAAAGCCCCTGTACTACAACTTTTCCCTCTCCCTGCCCCAGAGCCTTCAGTGGCCACTGGCTCCACATCAATGTTGTAATTTCTTCCATTGCTGGAATCACAATATCTCTATAGTAGAATACTAGTAAGTCCACTCGAGTCCTTAGCTCTTCCCCCATTCCCAATGATTCTGGGATGGTGACATCCACTCCACCTCCAATTGAGAGGGGGCTTATATCCCATGGGAAAGATGAATGAGGCTATCATCCCTACAGTTGCAGGCTCTTTCCATTCTCTGGGATGGCCATTGTCCATCATCATCTCCCCACCAGTTGTCCTGGGTGAGTCCAATTAGCTGTAGAGTAGGTGTTGCAACTCTGCTGAGGTTGTGGGTTCAGATGGCACATGGACAGCCCAAAGACTCGAATCTCTGGACATACACCTACAAACTCCAGCACAAAGTATAGGTTTAAATAGAAGGGTCAGGTGAAGCATGTGCAGGAAAGACATCATTGAGTCCAACTCTGTCATTCTCAGGAGCACAGACTCCAAAGTATGGCCCACTGGCAAGGCACCAAACTCCAGAGCTATCCACCTTGACCATAGGATTTGGGTGTCTCCAGAGCCTTCAGGAGCCCCACTATTTGGGGTAGTATCCAATTTGGAAGTCTATCAAATCCTGCTGAGATATGCATAAGTCTTACCTCTGGGATGACCTCCCGACTCATTTTGAAATCTCTTAGCCATATAAACTCATGTGTATTTATCTTTTCCTCCTTTTATTTGAGGCATTTTTCTGGTTGTATTGCTAGTTGGTGCTTGGTAACAATCTCTAGGTGCCAGGGAGGCTCATCCCTAGGAGTCATGTCCCACACTAGGGGAAAGGTAGTGCATTCATATACTGAGTTTGGCTTAGAGAAAGGCCACATTTGATCATCAAGGAGGTTTTCAGGAGGCAACCCTTAGGCATCCCATAACAATTGGCTAAGTTTCAATTTCAAGAGCAAAGTCTCATAAACCTAGTTTTCAATATCAAGGGCCCATCAGTGGATCATCCTCCTTCCCCAGTCAGTGCCCCTGCACTTGGTGCCTGTTGCTGCTCCCTTAGAGAATGTGGCAGAGCTCTCCAAGATGGGGAATTCAATATTCTTATTGTGTGAGTCTCCACCCACTGTGACAATGCCCCATGAACATTTGAACATTTTTATATACCTTTTATGTATGACCAGGGAAACTTCCTCCCATACATCCCCCATCACTGACAGCACATAACAATGATCCTCCCCCACCCCAGTTGTAACCTTTCTGTGATCCAAAGTTTCTTCAAAAATGAAGCCATTATAATAGCCAAATACAATTAGTAGGAAAATGAAACAATAATGATGTTTAAATATAAAAAATAAAATACATAGAAATTAAAAAAACTAAAAATACAATAAAATTAAAAGATCCGGATATTTAAAAGATGAAAATTATTAAAACAAATTTTTTTTTGACATTTTGCCTTTAACTCTCCCAGCTCTTTACCATATAAGAACTCTGATACATAATATTTATTCAGATGGGAATGTTCTCTCCTCTCTCTGTACCCCTACATTGAGTTGCCATGTGTTTAAATTCATGTTATTTTTTGAGGTTTCATTAAAATATTTTCTGTCTGAAAAGCCTATTTGAACAATGGACCAGAAAATTTATAACTTTTTTATTTCAGAAACATAACAATAATTATACTAATTGGCTTTGTCCAGACATTTCCAGTTTTGCCCAAATTATATTAAAATGAACTTGATAAGTCCCAGACCTATATTTTCTTGTATAAACAAATGATAATGTGGCAGAAAAAGTTCTGTGTAACCATTGTGATAGTGACTTTATAACCCAATATTCTGTACATCCTGTAAACCATAATCATAAACTCCTGCCAATATAATATGATTTCAATCTTGAGGAGATTCAGAAAAAGATTTAACATACAAATGGTGATAGTGCAGTGCTACATATCCAACTGTGACAATCCTAAGTTGTACAATATTAATTTTGGGAACCGGGTCATGAGAGTAATCCATTTTGGTTGAAATCCTGAGTAAATGAAGACAGTTACAAGATGGAAGGTTGTAAAGGGAAGTTGAATCCAGGTCAAAAAGAACCTTGACTGCAGGGCTAAAGCATCTGTACTTTAGGTGCTAATGAGACAGGACCCCACATATATTAATAATTAGAAGAATGCAATGCCTTTCATGATACCAGGCCACTTTTAGCAATGTCAACACTCATGTCTCATCCTCTAGAAACATTATCATTATATTTGAAAAAATTTATACACCCACATCTCATTTCCTGACAAGCCAGAGCAATAGACCTCAAGTTAGAGAGCTTGGGTTTGCATTTCAGGTACATCATTATCTTCAGTTGAGCTCATTGGTAAATGTTTTAAACATGGAAAAAAAATCACAATCCATTCTTGGTTTCAGCATCCTCTCATTGTTATTACAGTCCAGATGAATGTCAGTTGGATATTGAGACCAACAGCTCTAATTTGATAATGATATTGTTTACAACTAGATGCCCCCTCCCTTCCTCCCTTTGTTTCTCTGGAGAATTTTTGAGTTACAGGACATAAACTTTGAAGGATTCATGCTTTCTCAATGACTTCACATAAAAAAGTGGGTTCTTCCTAATGTACAGCATTCATGGTATTAAAAAATGCCCCAACTATGCATGTAAAAATAAAGCAACTAGAGGACAGTGGAAAACAAAGCACTCTTAAGGAAAATATTTTGTAAAGCTGCTATTAGTAAAAACAGAAGTTCAGATTGTCTGAGGTCTTTCAATATTGCCTTTTCTAGGAGAACGAGAATTAACCTATAAGTGAGGAAAATGGCTTAACTGTTGACAGCATGGATCCTAGTTTATTAAAATTCTTTGTTGAAACACCAGCTCTGTATTTACTAGCTCTCTGAACTTGGAACTGTCCTTCAAGGAAAAGGTTTTGAAAGTTATGCCTGGGCTAAAACATGCCCTGGCTGGCCAGTGGACCAGTTTCAATGCATTTGTTCCCATGGGGTAGTAGAGTGATCTTGCCAATCTGGGAGTCGGGTGCTCCAAGGAGGTATCCGCTACCATCTTTGGGGTCATCAATCTGGCCAAGCCCTCCTTTGTCCTTGTGCAGTGGTCTACTGCAGTAACAAGATCATCAAGTCCCACACCTTCTCTTGCATTGTGAGGGAATGCCAGGGCCCCTTCCTGGTGCAGCCTCATCCCCGCCCCTAGAGGCACTGGCATTGTTTTGGCCCAGGTACCTGCAGATGTGGCCATTATTGATGATTGCTACACCTAAGCCAGGGCCTGTACAGTCACCCTGGGCAACTTTGCCAAGGCCATTCAATGACATCTTCAATACTTACAGCTATGGAATACACCATGGTCACCAAGTCTCTCTCTCAGGAATCCACTGACCATCTTATTATTTTTTTTAATAACTTTTCATTTAAAAAAAAGATATTTAGATTATATAAACATTACATAAAAAATATAGGGGATTTCCATATGCCCTGCTCCCCACCCCACCCACATTTACCCTCATTAATAACTTTCTTCATTGCAATGGTACATTCATTGCAAGTCATGAACACATTTTGGAGCATTGCCACTAAGCATGGATTGTAGTTTACACTCTCTCTCACACAATTTTGTAGGTTATGGCAAGATATATAATGGCCTGTATCTGTCATTGCAATGTCATTCAGGACAATTCCCAAACCCTGAAAATGTCCCCATATTACACCTTTTTTCCTTCCCCTTCACCTCAGAACCTCGAGTGGCCACTGCCTCCACATCAATGATATATGTTCTTCTATTGGTAGAATCACACTAAGTCTACAGTAGAATACCAGTAAGTCTACTTTGGTTCATAGATCATTCCCCAATCCTGAGGATTCTGGAACAGTGATGCCCACTCCACCTCTCATTGAGAGGAAGCTTCAGTCCCATACAGCTGATGGATGGGACTCTCTTGCTTGCGTTTGTAGGCTTTCTCAGTTCCTTGGTATGGTTGTTGTCCATCATCATCTCCCTGTTAATTGTCCTGGGTGAGTCCAATGAACTGGAGTGGAGGTGCTGAAACTCCATTGAGGCTTAGGACCCAGCTGGCACATGGACAATCCAAATATTCAAGTCTCCTGAACGTACACATTCCAACTCCAGCATCAACTATAGGTTCAAATAGAAGGGACCAAAGAACCATGTGAAGGGAAACCACAAGTGAGTCTGATTCTGTCACACTGGGGAACACAAACCCCAAAGAAGGGTCCACTGGCAAGGCACCAAACTCATGAGCTATCTGCCCTGACCATAGTGCCTCTTTGTCTCCAGACCCTCAGGAGCCCTGCTATTTGGGGTAGTGTGTAATTTGGCAGACAATGAGATCCTGCAGAGAAGTGCATAAGCCTAAACTCTAGAATGACCTCCAGACTTATGTTGAAATCTCTTAGCCATATAAATTAATTTGTCTTTAAATTTCTACCTTTTGCTCAAGGTCTTTTTCCAGTTGCATTGCTAGTTGGTGCTTGCTAGTAATCCCTTGGTGCCAGGGAGCCTTATTACTGTGACACTGACTGTCTTACAAAAACCAATACCAGAGAATACATGCATGATATTGACCTTTTATGCTAGAAAAATAAAGGAAATTGTTAAACCTGAAAAAAAGAGAAACCACTCACAGTGCTTCAGTTTCATCCAGTATAACAAGAGAATCATAATCACAAGAATCTTATAAAATTGCTATCAAGATTTAGTGGATTAGGTATAACACATAATAATAACTTGCTTATAGTGAATAATATATAATTTTTTAAAATTTTTACAAATAATAGTAGGAACATTGGCAATATATGCATATTTTTATAAATATCTGAAAAATGCCAGGCACTGAAAACTTCTCAATATATGTGAAACCGTTCTGACATTTTGAGTACAAGTAATTGCCAAATATTGGGCTGGTACTTTCTTGTGTGTCTTCTATACTTAATAGGAAGACCTGTCAGGAAGCTGTAAGTAACCTTTATGAGCTTCATTATTCTCAGCTGTCTGATGAAAATAAGGGATTTGGTCCTGCAGTAAACAGATAATAAGTTAAAAGCCCTCCTTTTAAATCTAGATTCTGACCCCAATTCTGGTGGTATCACCAAATCACAGACTGAAGTTCTGTAATTTTAGATAATAAAGCTACAAGTGTCTAAGTAATTTCTGACATAATCAAAACCCTTATTTACTCCATACAATAGAAGAGTCACTGAATGACGTTTTTCTTATAGTCTTAATAAGGTGTCCCCCTCTGTGGAAATGGAAGTGGAAAATCACACTATCCTGACTGAATTAATCTTGGTGGGCTTCTCTGCAGACCCCAGGTTGCAGCTGATTCTATCTGGTATATTTCTGACTCTCTACTTGCTAACTTTGTTAGGGAAGATGATCCTGGTTATCTTAATCAGGATTGATTCCCACCTGCACACACCCATGTACTTTTTCATTGACAATCTATCGTTCCTGGACTTCTGGTACACATATGTGTATACTCCCCAAATCCTGGCCAATTGTGTCTCAGAAGATAAAGGCATTTCTTGGCTGGATATGGGGTCCAGTTGTTTCTTTTTCCTCTGTTGTAGCCTACATGAGTGCTATCTCCTAGCAGTCATGGTGTATGACCACCACGTGGCAATTTGTAGCCCATTGCTCTATTCAGGTACCATGTCCAGTTGTCTCTATACTGGACTCATTGCTGATGCCTACATAGGAGAGGTCTTAAGATCTTAAGAGAGAGAAAGTGGCTGCCCTGTTCTATACCATAGTGAACCCATCGCTCAATCCTCTCATCTATACCATGAGGAACAAAGATGTCAAGAGGCTTTCAGGAAGACAACCTATACTATATGACCACAGAGATGAAATGGCACCTTTGTTCTTTTTGCTGAATGATCTCATTGCACTTTCAAAACTATTGAGTTATATACATCTGTGGCAATAGTTCAATTAAATTCAGCAAATTATACATAGAACAATGAACTATCAAGAAAACTACTCTTTGGTTTTTAGTATTTTGTTATGATATAAAATATTTTAAATAGTGTTAACTATTTGATTGTTGATATTCTGCAGGATGGTGTGTTGCTGCTTTACAGTATTAGGTTTTCCTCAAAATTTATCATTTTGCTTCTCATTGAGAGTTTTGGGAAAGAGAAAAATATATTTGGAGGTTTTGCATGTGTGTAATTTGACTTTGAAGCTTGGGAAGCAAACTGTATTGGATAAGGAGAAAATATTGAATAGGTATACTGTGGGAAATTTGCTCAAGTTATTATAACTGATTATTTAAAGTACATTTTTTAGGTAAATTGTCCTCCTCAAATTCCTTTGTAAAGATCAAATTGAGTATATAGAAAATATGTGTTTAAACTTTGTGCCTTGTAAATTAGCATATATTAGGCAAAGTGTGTAAGAGTTGTTTAGACTATAAAAATATTGTTCTAAAACCACAGAATGATGTCTCATCTAAGACTTTGTGTTTCAATCTAAAAAATGATGTCTCCCTCTTACAATGCACCTTGTGCAATACTCTCCCTCATGGCATACCACAGTATATAACCTCTCTAGGAGAAAGTAATAAGAGGAATAAAATGAAACAGAATAAAATTCCCCACTGTATTCTTGATATAAAGCTTGCTTTTGTCCACCAGCATAATTTACAAAAAAGCTGGAAGCTCTAATAAATGGCTCCTAGCAGATTTTTACTACATATTTTTTTCAATACTCTCTAAAGCACTGAAAGTTTAGGATTATCAGTTATATTCTACAAAAAAAGAAGCTTGAAATTTAGTAGTTAGAACTTGGGTATTGGAGACTTATAGTTCTTCCTGAAATGAACACATTTACAAAATTAACCTTAATTGAAAATTTAAGATTCATTGTATGTATTTCACTATATGTATTAGCTCTATTTCTGATCATTCCTTTCACCTACATTTATTTTCTATTTCCTCACAACCCTCTCATTTTCATCACAAAATTCTTAGCATTCTTTATTCTTCTATCATCACAGAATACTTGTGAGTAATTGACTAGAAGGATATGGTGTATATATCAAAATAGTGCTCTTATAAAAAAAAACTATAGTAATATTACCCTGGATCTATCTTCTACAGCACATATTAGAGTCAGATCACTAAAACAAAACAAAGACACTAAAACAAAGAAGCAAAATCTTTTCAGTGAATTTACTTTAATAGAAAAAAAAAAGATTTTTTAAACTTAATATCAAAATCTTCTGCTGACATTTGTCCATTACCTCACAGTACTAACTAAAAAATTTTATGTTAATTTAGACTTCCGATTGTGTTAACTTGAAGAGTTTTTTCAGAGCTTGTTTCACCTCTTTATTCTGCAGACTATAAATCTTGGGGTTCAACATGAGGAAGACCAGAGTATAAAATGTAAAAACCAATTTGTCCCTCTCAAGGGAATAACTAGAACTTGGGTGATAGTAGATATAGAGAATAGAACCATAGTACAAGATGACAGAAATCAAGTGGGAGGAGCAGGTGGAGAAGGCTTTGAGGAGGCCTTGTGTGGAGTGGATCCTCAAGATGGCGGCAGTGATGAAGTGGTAGGAGGCCAGTATGAGCACAATGGGGCCAATGATATTGGAGGCAAGGAGGAAGAACAGCACTGCCTGGTAGCTCACTCTCACATCATATGCCAACTTCACCAGGGGTGAGACATCACAGAAAAAATCATCAATGACATTGTCACCATAAAACTCCAATATGAATGTGTTTCTGGTCAGTATTATTGCATTGATGAAGCCTCCAGTGTAGGAATATATCACTAAACTGATGCACAATTTTTTTGACGTGGCTTGAATATAAAGCAGTGGGTTGGAAATGGCCACATAGCAGTCATAAGCCATGGCAGCCAAGAGGTAACACTCACTATAGGCCAGCCCAGCAGAAAAGAAGAAATGAGCTGTGCAGCCAGCCAAGGAGATGCTCTTATCTTCAGAGATGCAGGTCACCAGTATCTTTGGTGTATAGACAGAGGAATACCAGAGATCCGGGAAAGAGAGATTACCAATGAAAAAAATACATGGGTGTTTGAAGCCTGGAATCATTACAGATCAGTGTGATGACAGTGGCATTTCCCCATACAGTCACAGAGTACACACAGGAATACTACAAATAAGATCAATTGCAATGCAGGGTCTGTGGTGAAGCCCACCAGGATGAACTCATTCATGGTGTGATTGTCTCTTTTCATGTCTGAAAGAGACCTCACCTGGAAATGGAGTAGAGGAGAGTAAATTCCCTCACTAGATATCAAATGAGGGCTTTCTCTGAGGCAGGACCATATGCTGTGGTCAAGACTATAGATCTTAAAGGTAAGAAAATCTCAGCAGGAATGCTGCCTGTCTCAGGCAGTTGAATGTAGTTCTTTGACCATCAAAATATTCATTTCTGTAAAAAATGAATATTTTTAATAACAAGAATATCATATTGCTGCTGGGGTCTATTAATTTTTTCAGAAAAATTTTCTTGTGCCTCAGGTTCCATTCTAGGCCTTGGGATACAGTGGTGAGGATAACAATATTGAGCCTTACTCTTATGAAATAAGAAGTCTAGAAGGTAGAAAAGCATAGTTAACAAATAAACACATATGGGAAGGTTTTCAGACAATGTTTAGTGTTTTTAAGAAAAACCTGGTTTCTGAGAGAAAACAAATTGGGTGAGATATTTAAATTTAGACACCATATAACAAGCTTCCCCAATTTCTTGGCATGCAATAGACAAGTTGTGAAGATCTCTGATAGTTAGGAAAGTCCTCATGGTTCACCAGGTGATGACATTCTCTCCTGCAAACACAAAGGAAGTTGTCCCCTCTTATTGTTTAGAGGGCCTTTGGTGCAATCACCAGAAATCCCAGGGTAGACACCCAGATAGAAAATTAGGGAGAAATTATAGAGTGGAGACAAACAAATAAGTCTCTCCCATTATCTTAAGTGAACCAAATGTAGGTCTTTTGAGTTTGTATCCCAAGGAACATAGCATTATTATACAGTCTGTCTAATTAGCCATGTACATAACTCTAAAAAGGTAACATATCCCAATTTTTTATTCTTTGTAGCAATAATTCTCAGACCTATAACATTCAAAAATATCCTTTATATAACAGACATTTTTAATGCCTCCTTTATACTTCTCAACCAAAATATATTAATTATATAACTACCTACAAATGTAAATATGTGTGTGTATATATATGTATATATATATATATATATATATATATATACACACACACACACATGCATACATATATGGAAGTATCCTCTCTGTAATGAAAAGGTGATATAAAAGGAGAGCAGTTCTTAATACGATTATCATATGATAGCTGTAATATAGCATTATATTAAAATGTGAATTTCAATATGTTGATGCTGGGAAATTTAAGGAAATAATTAGATATACATCTATGTAGAATCAATTTGAATATATTTGTGACTCAAATAGCAGGAGTGATGTTTACATTGGTGAAATGATTTTCCTGATAAATTGGCAGATTTTTGATTAAGTTCCAAATAGAACAAATGAAAATGTTCTTTTAATTTTCAATTCCTAGGCAATTCTGATCAAAAATTTTTTGATATGATGAATGTAAAACATTGTGATTATACTGAAAGCCATTGATTATACACTTTGGATAGATCATATGCTATGTGAATATATCTCAATAAAACTGCTTATTAAACAAATAATTTTTGCAAGAATAGTCAGAAATAGCAGCTATGTACACCAGGGCAAACAGAGTGATTGAGAGGTGAGGAATTTTCTTGTTTGTTTGTTTTGTGTTTATTATTATTACTGAAATAATGAAAATGCTTTAATAATGATTGAGGTGATGAATCCACAACTATGTGAGTATACCAAAACCATTGATTATATACTTTTTTTTTTTTTTTTTTATTATGGGTAAAAATCAAAATTCTCACAATACATACAAATATTTGTAAAATGATATATAAATATATATGCATATATGTGTATTTGCTTACAAAAATGTTATTTTATATATATATATATACATATATTTTAAGAGGTGCTTAGATTACCTAAAATATTATACGGAACCCACTCGGATTCCCATGTTGCCCACCTCCCACACCTCCCACCACATCCAACACAAACATCTCCCATAGTGTAGCCCACCAACCTCAATGAACTTACACCTCCTGGAGCCTTGCCACCAACCATAGACCACAGTTCACACTGTAGACCACACTCTCTCCCACTCAGTTCTGAGTGGAGAGCCAGTGAGGTGGAGCCAGTGGCCACTTGACATTTTTTGGGTAGGGAGGGGATGAGCAGTTGAAATACAGGGGCTTCTTTGGGAGTTGGAGGTTGTCCTGAGTACTGTTGTGGCAATGGATGTAGGCCATTTTAAATCAGCACACACCACTCAGAACTGATTATATACTTTTGATAAATTGTATGCTTTATCAATATGCATCAATAAAATTGATTTGTTTAAAAAAACCTTTCAAAAATATACTTTGGGCATATGTAAGCATTTCTTTGTAAAATTTCAAACAAATTAAAGTGTCCTTTTAATTTTCATAGTAGTTATATTCCCGGCAAAAGTAATCTCTGGCTATTTGTGTTCTTCACAGACAGGTATAGAAAGGAACAAAGAAACCTGCCCACAAAATAGCCTGACCAAATAACAGGTCATTTGTTTTATCACATAGAGTGAGTTTATAACGAGGGTGGTTTTCATATAGCAGCTGCTAGTCTATCATTACATGTCTTGATGGATAGGATATATGTCTTAGAAATCAGAGATAACTGCTCAAACTGGAGAGAGCTGGGGTAACATACAAAGAATATTTGACCTCCAGGCAAGTACTACTACATGGTTCACAGGATGTGCAGACTTAAAGAAAGCACCAGCGAGTTTCTTTATATGTGAAACAGGGAATATTTCTCTCTCCATAGGGTTGTTTTAAAGATTAATGGAGGAATACTGTGCAAGGGCTGAGACCAGTGCCTGTAAGGTGGTAAATACTCAAGTTAAAAGTGGTCCTTAAATGAAGACATATTAGAATCACCTGTTTTCCAACCCAAACATTATATATTATCATGTTGTGGGTGGGGTCCAGGAACGTGCTTTCCTTTAAGCAGACCAAATACTTCAGATGTAGTTTGCCTATAAAGCATGTCTGAGAAATTCTGAAATAAGTATCATTGTATAATAATTTTTATATTTATATGGCTATTATTTATTTCAGCAGTCTTGCTTATGTTGCAATGCAGTGAATAATCAAGGAGCTAATGAATATGAAATACGTTGCCTAAAATTATACATTTATTAAGTTGAACTTAAACAGATGTTAATTTGAATTCTGTTGCCAAAAATTTCTATTGCTCTGATCCTGGAAAACCTTTTATAATTTCTTTAAGTCTCAGTTATCCCATCTATTTATGGGAATAATAATAATTTCCTTTTATTAGTGTAGGAAATTTAAATGAAATATTGCATATAATGTTCTTAGTTCCTTGTGTGTAATTAAAACTTCTTTCCTTTATAATTCATAATGTTAGACCATAGTAGAACAGTGGTATTACTTTTTTTATACAAAACATTAAAATGAGCTAAGTTTATATCCAATACTACTCCTTTATCTCCTTGATATGTATTCTCTTCTCCATTCTGGTCTTTCTTCTCTCTACCCCAGAGTCCTTTCAACGACCTCATTGTCCATGATGGAGGGGTTATGGCCCCTCTAATTGATTCCCTATGCTCTTAAGTTCTCTTCTCTGAGCTCCATTGCCTAGGAAATGATAATTCACTTCCATTGGATTTCAGGACATTTTAAAACTCATAGGAAAGGCATATAATTTCCCTCCTTAGGGAAAAAAATATCTCATCACTCAACTTTGATACAAAAAAAAAAATCTCATCACTCACCTTGGATGCAAATACAAAATAGGGCACCATCTTGTTTTTCCTGAAATCTACCTATGTACATAAGTTGAGATAAGGGTTGGAAAAGCTGAGTTCTTTGTTTGTCATTCAGAACCAGAAGACTCTGATAACCTGACAATGTACACAAACCAGTCTAAATTATCCTTTCTAATTCCCCCTTTGTCTGGAAGTCTTATATATATCGTGTGACTTACCGCTTTCTCAAAAAAATATCAAAATAAAATATTAAACATTTCTTGGCATCTTTTAGTCCCTTAGTCTCATAGTCTCTCTTACCTACCTTGCTGCCTCAGTTGCTCTTGAGATAGTCACAAGAGGTGTTTCCTTTGTTAAGTAGTTCTTAATGCTACTTTTTTTCTGTTGTTGTTTAATTTTTCTCCCTTTTTCTTCCCTATTAATTGCTCTTTTGTGCACAAACATGAGAAATAGTAAATCCCTTTTTGTCCTCTCAGCTGTCTCAGAAACTGCTCTAGTATTATGGTACAGATATTTGAAGAGTCCCTCTTTTTTAGCACTTGACATAACTTAGCATGTAAATGTATATTGGAAGGTTGTCAGCAATAAATAGAATTTTACATCTACATCTAACATATGAAGAAGACAATTTACCTAAAATTATGAGTCACACCATCAACTGGAAAAATCAAATCTGCTGGTCACAGAATCTTTTTGTCAGTTTTTCAATCCTGTAGGAATCTACAACCCCTCAGGATTTCATAGCTTGGGGAATGACAAACAAGACAATTTTAGAAAATGCGCATTGAAAAATCAGGTCTTTATTAACAAGATGGAATATAGTATTTTGAAGTTTGTGATATTCTGGGAAAACTCTGATTAGTCAGTATTTTCCTTCTTACTCCATTTAAGGTTGTGAAGAAGTTAAAATAAACATTTGTGTAAACTAAATCCATAAAATATGTACTACATATTTACACATAATTTCTTATTGTCTATATTGTGCTGGATGTTTTCCATTTGCCCCTCCAAATCCTTTCTCGACCCTTATCTAGATACCTCTTTAAAACTGACTAGCCTTTGGTTTATTATGGTATTCCATGGGATTCCCTTATAAGATATGCATTCCTTTGCAAAAATTGCTTTATGAAACCCTTTTAAAATTGCACACCTTATGTGGGACATCTGGTACTTGTTGAGTTGATAACACATTCTGATACTAGAGGTAGTACCAAGGGAAAAATAGTAAGATGGATCAGAAATGCTCACCTATTTGATAAACAGATAGATGAATCTCTTCCTGGGGAGAAATGAAGTTCTGGTAACCTACCATATCTAGTGTTATCATGGTGTCATGGTATGAAATACAAGTGATCAAAATATTGAGAAATCAAATATCTATAACACAGAGGCCTGAAAATAGGAATTATAAATCTGCATAGGCCATTGAGTATGCTGATATTGAAATCAGTATATATTCACCTGAAAACACACAGACAGCCTGTAAGCCTAAAGTGTATCTTAGGAGTCCTTCATCTCCTTTGTCCCTAGAGAAGATATTGTTGAGGACTAAAGCCATGCCTGATTGTTGAGGCTGCAGAAGTGAATTGCGGTCCAAATACATAGTTTGCCTTTGGTAGGCATTTAATGGAAAAATAAGAGAACTGAACAGAAAGAAGTGAGATCCTGAGATCTAGGAAGGGGATTTTTGGGCAGAAAAAGCAAGTCTTAGAACTTTGAAACTCAAATACCCCTGAGCCTCCTTACCATGAAAGGTGGTTCTTTACCACCAACTAAGGCAATGAGAAACTGCCTCGGATAGGAGCTTTCTTCTTACCACATCTGGGAGGTCTAAAGTTCATGATGATCTGGATAATGTGAATGATCCATTATGGGTAATCTCCTCTGCCATCTACTCCATAATCATAGACTTCCCACCCCTCAGCTTGTTCCTTCAAGGGATTCAAGGGCACTAATTTCACCCAGGTATTCAGAAATTCTTTATTTTTGGTGTTTTCATTATTCTTGTAAAGCTCTGCCATGGCTACTACAAGTACACTAGAGATGATAGGAAGCTGCAGTGAAATTGAATTCCCAGAGAGGTAAAGGTCAGGTTTCCATGTGTAAAAAGAAGGAAACAATTAATGACATGAACCACAGTGCCATGTAGGTAATCAAGGTCTTTGTGTGTGTGTGTACAGATATCTTTGAGAAGGTGTCTTGGATCATATGGACCCTAAGTTTTTAAAAAGATAGGGAACTGTCTTAATTTGCCCATAGGGCTGCCAGAAATGGGTTGGATTTTCTAATGGGAATTTAAGTAATAGTAAAAGTTTACAGTTCCAAGGCCATGAAATGTTCAAGTCAAGGCATCAGCAGAGATGCTTCCTCACCAAAGTCAGCAAGAGGTGATCCTCGTGTTCTGCCATGTGGGGAAGCAAGATGGTGGCCAATCTCTGCTGAGGTCACTGCCTTCCCCTCCAGAATCTACTGTCTTCTGGGGCCCAGATGTGAATGATGATGCATTGGGCTCCTCTATTTCTGGGCCTCCTCTCTCTGTCTCTCCTGTTCTGTATTCTTCCTGAATTTAGCTGCGGTCTATCAGGTATACAGCTCATCTCTTCAAACTTGAGCTGCTCCATGGGCCCAGCTTCTTGGGAGCTTGTGCTTAAGCTTTGGCTGTGAACAATCCTCAAAAATGGTGACTTCCTTTCCCTGTCTGTTTCTCTCTGTGTCTCTGTTTCTATAAAGCTCCAATAAGAGTACAGGGACTGAACCTGAGTCATGCTTCACTGATGTAGTCCAATCAAAAGTGCCCCACATACACAAGAATGAATTAGTTCAAGAACATAATCTCTTTTTGAAATTCACCAAATTCATGCTGTCACAGAAACTAATACCTATATTATTTCTACTGAATTGAAGAAATATTTCAATTTACTTGGCAGAAAACTAGCTCAAGTGTTCCTAGTAGGGTATCACAATACAATTATCTGATCTAAACCATTTTACAACCCAGGACCTCTTGACTAAGAAGGTGTTCATTTCCCTTTGAGAAAGGGCCACAAGTGAATG
The DNA here is from genome assembly GCA_026826555.1 of Tolypeutes matacus. Taxonomy (NCBI): domain Eukaryota; kingdom Metazoa; phylum Chordata; class Mammalia; order Cingulata; family Chlamyphoridae; genus Tolypeutes; species Tolypeutes matacus. Next base: position 1,476,664 of record JAKSZT010000536.1, read on the forward strand.
TGTGTACTATGCATCTTCTTGAGAGCCTTCCTTGAATAGCTTGAAGCTATTTACCAAGGTAGTAAATGGTGTGGTCCTACTATGGATGACACCATGCCTCTTATTAAAACCCTTCAAGGCTTCATATAGCATTTAGGCTATATTCCAAAATATTTAACATGGGGTACCCAGGCCCTAAGTTGTCTGGCCCTGCTCACAGCTACCTAATTTACTGAGGCTTTATTTATCTTTCTGGGGTCCAGCCATTATATACTTGTGTCACATCTTTGAAAATATAATGGTTCTTTTTACCTTGGAACTTGATATAGCCTCTGCAGGACTGCTCTCTCTTCCTTCCTGAAGTCTAACAACCTACTATCATCATCTACTATGACTCTTGAGCTCTTATTATTACCCTTTGGTTCTCAGGCTAAATATTATCTCAGGTAAAACTGCCCTATTTCAGGCCATCTAATATGATCTAATAATACCTTGCTATATTCTTCCACTGTTTTTGTCATAATTTATAATTATAAATTTATATTATTTGATTATCTCACTCATGAGGATATAAGTTTCACGTGGACAAGTTCTCTCTCTCTATCTCTCTTGCTCTATCCCCTCCCCACTTCTATCACTTTATTTATTTAATTTTAATATTTATTTTAAATTATTGTTTCTTTTTATTTTCTTTTGATGATCTCAGTTGATATTTATGGAAACCCCTTATATATGTTATTTATACTTTACAATAACCCTTATGAGGGAGACAGAATTCTCCCCATTTTACAGGTCTGAAAACTGGGTTTTATGGATTTAAGTACATTGATTTTTGTACAGAACTAGTGAAATTTAGATCTGTTATTCACACTTAGACAACCTCCCTTCTGACCTTGTTTCTTTACTATTAGAATGCTATCTTAAGTCCTTACTTTGGATCATTTTTGTATCTTCTCTAATATTATTTGTCAAGAGACATATAGGAGTTGCTTGATAAGTGCAGTGTGATTTGAATGAGTAAACTTACATATAGTGTGACATAAAGTTTGCACTAATCATATGGCTTTGGGTTAACCAATAAATTCTCTCTTTCTTAATTAAATGGTTTATAAAATGAAACAATTTCATTAAGTGATGTTTCAGGACTAAATTTCTATATTTTAAAACCTGATTATTTGAATCATTATTAATGAGTACTTCAAATAATTCTTGAGGACCTACTATGTGGTTCTATACATTAAAGTTTTTCTTTCATGCTAGATTATTTTTATCTCGCTTGCATAAATGATATTCATAAAATAAACTGTCTTTTAGTTTTGTTGCATCTGTTATATTCAGGATGAATTAACTCTTCCTGCTTCAATCCAGAAAGATGACTGAGCATTATAATTCATTCTTGACATCAGGAAAGCACATGAAGATCTTCTTTACTTTTAGCAATATATGCCAAACAATTCTCACATTTTTGTTTTCCTCCAGTTATTACCATTGGAAACAGGATTTTTGTGGAGTAGGAAAATGAGCTTTCTTGTCCAAGGCAATGTGAGTGTGGTGGTTTAAAGCTGTATGTACCCCAGAAAAACATTTTCTTAAGTCTAATCCATTCTTGCCTGTGTGGATCCATTGTAATTCGAATCTTTTGATAAGGCTACTTCACTTAAGATGTGAACCGTCTCATTCAAGATGGGACTTGATTCTATTACTGGATTACTTTATAAATGGATTGAATACAGAAAGAGAGTGAGAAAGCCATGGAAGATAGAAACTGAAAGCAAGGAAACCCCAAAGATAAGGGAAAGACTAGTGGTGGTGGATGTGCTTTGCCATATGGCAGAGGAGCCAAGGATCTTTCGCAGCCAGTTTTCAAGAAGAAAGCATTGCCTTGAGGAGGTCTGATTTGGACATTTTCTTAGCCTAAAACTGAGATAATAAATCTCATTGTTTAAACTTGAACCACTTAAATATATTTTCTTTGTGCATCCTAGGAAACTAAACAGTAAGAAATTTGGGCCCAACTAAAATTCAAATGAAGTCACTATTTCTATTTATAAAATAAGCATTTTAAAGTAATCAGAAGGAAAAGGGCAGTAATCACAATATGGATAAAAGTCAAGAAGTTTTCTTAATGTATTCAAATCATAATGAATTCAACTTCATGAATTTGAGTAAGATTATTCTTATCCCATTAATAATATTTAGAAACAAGTTTTTAAAATTTTCATTCTGATTCATATTTGCTATCATGATGTGACATAAATTAGCAGATTTCCTGAGGTTAAAGAGCAAACAAATACCTTTGCTTGAAGCCACTGTGAACTTTAAACAACAGAAAATTTCTCCAATATTACAAAATAAAAGGTAAAAATATAACAGCTGAATGAGGGATATAGAGTTAGATAGAAAGAGATATATTTAGATAAAAAGATAGATTTTTAAAACTTCAATTCTAACAGAATATTCAGAGTGAAAATCTCTTTTGAGAGATTCAGTGGTTTATGACATTTAAGATTCCATGAATGTTTATATTTGTTTTCTTTTTCAGTTTTATTTTTAGTAAATTCTAATTTAAAAATGAAGACAATTTCATTTGATGCAACATATTTTCTAATTGTAGTAATTACATGTAAAACATGAGTTTTTGCCCTCATAATATGCTCCTATGTTTGCTTCCAAGAATGGGTAAGAATTTACTAACAGAAAACTTCAGAAAGGATAGTCTGGACAGAGCAAAGGTTTTATGACAAAATCCAAATTATGGAGCACATAATATATTCTAGAAATTTTAATTAATATGATTTAGATAATTTCTATTTTCAACTACATTTAATATTTATATTCTAAAAATTTTAGAGTCAATTTTCAATAAAACATACCTAATTAATGTATCATCCCCCAATTGCACTTTAATTTCAATTAATACTTTTGTGACTGGGGGATTTTAATGGAGTCTTAGATACAGAGGTAAATATTTCTTTATGCTATATGAGTAGAGCCCTAAATGGTCGTTGAGGAAATAAATAAATGGTGTCCAGCAAAGACAGGCCAAACATCAGAGGAAAGGGTGCAAAGTCATTTCCTTGAAACTTTGAGACCAGGGGAGAGTCTCTGGTATCAGGGGCAGCTAAGCATTTTGCCCTCTCTCTAACCTCAGTTGAAAACAGAGAATGGGATGGTAGAATCTGGCCCATCTCTATGGATCACTGCTGTGCCAAAACACATGCAGACACACACAAACACACAAAACGCATGCACACATGCATCTACATGCACACTCATACACTCCACACTCACACACTCACATGCTAATTTCTAAAATAGGGTGCCATCCAATGGTATATCTCATCTTCATCTAGAATGAGAAATTCAGTCTTGAAGTTACACTGGGGCCCAAATATATTTACTTCCACAGTGAAGAAAAAAAAGAGTGACTTGTTTAACACTAATTGTTTTACTCTGTGTTGTCCAGGCTATCAGTGGATGATATTTTCACTCACTGTTACTGATTTTCATGTGCCGGTGGGACCAATTACATCCATAAAGTAGAATAAGTGGTGTGGAATTTTGATTGTTCCCAATGAATTGAACGTGCTACTCCAGGGGAACCACATTTTGAGAAGCCATTCCATATGGTGTGCTCTAGTATGACTGGCTCTGTATTTTTTGTGCCTTTTATTTGATATTTCTATATGAAGTGCAACTCATTTTGGGAATAAGTTCTCTGTTTACTCTTCCCTCTTATTAGTCTGCTAGTGTACTAAGCTGCTTAAATCCTCCTGAGTGTATATTATTTACTGAGTATTTAGAGTTAGGTTAGAAGTGGAAATTTCTTTGGGGGGTAAAGATATTCAAAATACAAAGGAAATTATCCATTTCTTCATCCAAGAGTTTTTTTAACTGACTAACAATTTGTATTAGGAACTCTTTAACATGCTGGAGATATGGCAGTAAACAAAACAGAGTGTTTGTTCTGCCCTTGTGAAGGTTATATTCTGGTCTGAGGAAATGCTAGTTAACATAATAAATAAGAGAGAGAAGAAGAAAATAGATATGGGGGAAATAAAGCAGAGTCTGAGCAGAGAAATATTGATGAGGGTTGGTAGAGGTGAGCATCAATATTAAAATAGATGAATATGATGGGCCTAATTGAAAAAATAACAATTGAAGGCAATATAAAGGGGATGAGGGAGAGCCATTCTTTATTTGTGGGAATAATGTTCTAGGCAGAGGGAAAAGGATTTGGGGGCATGGTTAGAATTTCTGAGCAAGAGTGAGAAAGCCCTCATGTCTGGGACAAGGTGAAACAGTGGGCAAGCATTAGATGATGAGGATATCTATCATTGGAGGGTCAACTCAGGGTGAACTATAGGGAATTGTAGGGAGTTTTACTTTAGGTTAAAAAGAGAAGTCCTAAAGGTCTTTAAGGAAAGCTGTGACATGACCTGCCTTTTAAAAAGACCAGAGGATATAGACAGTAGAAGCACAGGGGTGTATATCAGCTAGGAGATTATTACAGTATGCTTGGTGAAAATAACATTTTGGGTCTAGATGGTAGTAACGGAGATGGTGAGAAATGGTCATATTTAGGATGTGTTATGAATATAATTATACCAGGATTTCCTGGAAGATTGAAGAGAAAGTAGGAGGGAAAGTGAATAGGATAATGGCAGATATTTACTTTGTCAAATTTGATGGGTGGAATTCCATATACTGATCTGGGGAATGAGAAGATGGATCAGATTTTGGAAGTCAAATTTAGAAATTCAGTTTTTTTTTTTTTTTTTTTTTTTTAATGAGACTTTTATTAGCTAAAGAACAGATTTTATTTTTACTTTCCCAAACACTAAAATAGCACACCGCATAGTAATTAAGCACACAATATAAACTGATATATGCAATCAACAACCCCAAAAATGATTTTTTGAGCCTTACTTTGGGATTCCTTAAAAACTTACACATAAGTATGACTCTTAAATAACCTTTATCAAAGTTATCATCAAAAGGAGTTACTGCAAAAAAAATCTTAGTGTTAAAGATATCTCAATCCCTAGAAAGTGGGAACTTTCTGTAATAGAAATACTTGAGCTGCCCCTTTGTAACTGATATTTTATCAATATCAAATATTTTCAAGCTCATTTTTATTTTACAGTCACACTGCTAGTGTTCCTAACTGGAGAGAGGATCATTCTAAAGATTAATATTGTAACTTTTCGCCATGGGGCAACCTTTTAAATTTCACTTCAAATGGAAGGAAAGAGATATGAGAAAAGAAATCACAAATATTCCTACAGACCAAAATTATTTTAGAAAATGCAGAAATGGTAAGCTTCCCATGAACTCAGCAAAGCTTACAGCAGGGAAGAGGGTGGTTTTACAAATTCGCACACCCATTCGATGAAAAGTGATCTGGACAGAGCTCTTTAGAATGGAGAAGGAATATATGTGAAGACTTTTATGTTAAACAGGGTCCTAATCTCATATGTAAATAGCTCATGTGAGGATGCTTCTGAAAAGGTTTTCCAATTCTGAATTTTTCAAATTCAAATTCTGAATTTTTCAGTTTCAAAAAGTATTCTTTTGGATCACCCAGCCTGTCAGGGGTTTAAACTGCATTTACTCTAAATTTGTCAAGTCCTTCAAACCAAAGCAAGAATTTAATGGCCACATTGTTGGTAGGTATCTAGACCTAATGTGAAATAAATCATTCTAAGACAAACTTTAAAGGTAATCTCACTCTTTTTATTGTTCTGCCTGAGCCCTAACTATGGCATAATGGATTTGCTAATCCAGGAGTTCATGGAGCCAGTAATCCCAGTGGCACCTGCTGATCATCGGATGCACTTTTTACCCTTGAAAACATTTTCTTGTATTCTATTGTTTGCTCTGAAAACATGGGCTTTAAAGTGTCAAAGAAAATATATTTTGGCTCATCATTCAGGAGTCCTCCAGGACATGTGTACAGAGTTGCAGAAACGATGGAATGTAGGCCAGACAGTTCCGACTCAGAGCCCATCCCCTCAAGGAAAGCACTTGGAAGTTCACCTGCAGAAATTACCATTTCTAACTGCAGCAAATTCGTTTTTTCATGGCAGGGCAGTTCTGACAGTCAAGGAAACTGTTCTCTGTGGAGGTCAGTGGCCCTAGTCTCTCTTCCCAGCCAGGCCCCTGCTAGAGCCTAGCTACATGAGCAAACACCATTTCTAAGCACTCTTCTGCAGGAGTTCAGGACAGATGAGCAGCTGTGCTCTGAGTAGCTGCTGAAGCTGAAATTCTTCTTAGTGATTCTCTCAAATACCAGAGCAGGTTGCTGCCACTGAGAAGCAAGAGATCAATCTCACTCAAATCGTTTTTCATTTCCAATGATAGCTCCTCATTTTGTGAATTTCCATTTTCATCTACCGCAGCTTTATTCATCCAGGAAGGCACATCTGAAGGCATAGGGCTTTCCTTCCATAGTCTTGGATTAGACACACAGAAGAGTGTGTCCGCGTCATCTCCTCCCCCTATCAGCACTGCAGCCAGGCAGCTGCCGAGGGCCCCTCTTCCTTGCCTCAAGTTTTGTATTCTTTGATGCAGGGAGCCTGAGGACACACCTTTGTCATAGTTGAGGAAGGCATTCAATGGATCTCAATATGAACCTGCAGGCGACTTTGAGTGTCATGGAAGCCTCGATGCAGAGGTAGGGGAAGTTGATGCCCAGCCGCTAGGCCATGTCGAAGAAGATTAGCAGTGTGCGGGTCAGCCCTTTGCAGAAGACCCGGTAGGAGCGGGCGGCGGCCGAGCGCGAGAGCCGGACACAGGCTTTACAGAGCCACCGCCATATAGAGACCAGCGCCGGCCGCCAGCCCGCCGCGAGCTCCGACTGCTCGCCAGCCGGCAGCCCTCTGCGCGCCGCATCGCCCTGGATCTCTGCCCAGGCCGCTGGCCCGCGCTGAGCGCGCTGAGAGAGCCAGGGACCTGCTGCGAGACCGGCGGGCGCGTGGGCCGCGGGAAGGGCAGCTCTGGGCATCACGCTTGGTAAGCGTCTCGGCGCAGCCGGAGGCTCCCAGCCCCGCTGCGCAGCCTGAGGTAACCTAGAAATTCAGTTTTAAGCATGCTAGGTTTGACATGATTATTACATATCTCTTATAATTATATAATGTTAACATTGGGAATAAATTTAGGCATTTACTAAGTGTGCAATTTTTAATATGACATTCATAACCTGAAAGTGCATGGTGAGATTTCTGAAACCTCTAAAATTTTGAGTGTTCATACAATGTGCATTTTGATGGTATGATCTTTGTATTTATCAGGGACTTGAAGAGGTCCATGGTTCCAAAAACCTAAGAGATCTTCATTATTAGATGTTAAAGCAGCCAAGGGATATATGGGTTGTGAATATATACATAAGCTCCTATAAGTGGTTTTTAGGGAAACAACTATAAAAATACAATTCTTGAAGTAAAATAATGCTCTTGTCTCTAGTATATTGTGCCTCTCACTTCAAACAAGATGGTGATGTCCTATGTATCCAAAGATATGTGTGTATAAGGATTGCTAATCTTTTCTCTCACTCCATATGTCATAGATGAGGTTACATTTTCTTATATTTGATAGATTCTATAAGAGGTTTGACAAATTGGAGGCATAGAATGTGGTTGTCAGAAAAAAGTGCAACCAAAATTTTTCTTGGGATTCCAAGGAGAAAAATCAAAGCTCTTAATGTAATACAGTTGGTTCATTTTGGAGCTGAGTCATGAACACAGGATTCTCTAATTCAAGGACAATAAACTTTATGGTTCCAAAATGCCACTCGTTTGTCAAATTACATGAAGTAAGTGACAAAAATATTAAAACAAAAATTTATCAAAGCATTGAATGACAACTATACTTGGTTTTACACTGCCTCCTACTGAAAGATTGGCCTTTTTCACATTCCCAGGTTCAACTTTTATAAATACGTCAGTTCTTATTCTTCTCATTCAGAATAAAAATACATACCTTTGTTAAGTATAATTTTATGACATACACTGGTCTACCCATTTCACCTATATTTTCCTTATTAATCAGTTTATCTTATAACATTGATACTTTTCTTTCCTTTTCAGAGGTGAAGAATCTTTGATTGGGGAGTTTTTGAAACACTTTCCCCAGATTACAGATCTTCCATGGGGTGGAATCTGAATTTGAAATCAGGTGTCATTTCAATTATGCAGTTTTGTCTATGCAAGACTTGCCTGCTCTCAGCTATTTTGTTCAAGTGTTTTTGTTCACTTTTCACTCCATAGGGGCTGGAAGATCTAGAATAGCACCACTTAGATGCCTAGAGGATAGCTTGCTGTAAGCAAGGAGATAAAATCTGGTCTGAATTCTAAAACGCTAATACAGTTTGGCTTCCTTCATGGTGGTATGATTCCAAAAGTGAGAATAGCAGTTTTCAAACTACTTGAGACCCAGGCATGCCAAATTCACAGGACACATCCTATGCTACAACCTATTGGATAAATAAAACACAAGGTCATCACTGATAAAGGGGTAGGAAAACAGACTCCATTCCTGAATTCAGGAACTGTAAAAATGTGGAACAATTTTTTTTTCCCAATGTCTCCAGATAATATTGAATATTGATTTCTGTTATTTCTTATCAATTTTAAACATCAGAACTTTTTTACTAAAGTAAAATGTGATGAAATTGTGGTACAATTATATTGTACTCAGAAGTCAAAATGATGACCATAATGTTGAATTTTTTAATGGGACATTAAAAGCTTTCATCAAAACTATTTATGTCCCAATTCCAGGACTTTGTAGTTTATGGTTTAAAAGAGAGATAGGAAGCTTCCATTACAAATACATATTTTGAAAAAATCTTGTCCTTAGACCTTCACCGGCACTTTGAAGGTAAAATACTGTGTGAATATAAATTCCTGTTTGAAGAGTTTTAGAAACACAGTCTTTGTGTCATGTTGTGATGGTTGGGCTAATGTGTCAACTCAGCCAGGTAATTGTGCCCATTTGTTCAGTCAAGCAAGCACTGGGCTAATTGTAATACAAGGACATTTATGCACTTTAGTCACCAGTGAGTTTACTGCATAGATAGCTGATTGCATCTACATCAATCAGGGAGATTGCCATCAGCAATGAGTCATACTTTATCCAATCAGTTGAATTCCTTAAACAGGGATGTGATTTCAGCATTCAGAAAGAATTTCCCAGTTTGTCTTTGTACAGTCAATGTCTCCCGGAAACTCATCAAGGACCTTCATTGGACTTTCATTGGAGCCCCTGGTTTGCAGACTGCCTGTGGAACCTGGTCTTGTGCATCCACCCGGTCACGTGAGAGACTCTTATAAAATCTCATACTCTTTAACAGCTATCTCCTGTTGATTCTGTTTCCCTAGAGAACCCAGACTAATACTCCTGTCTACCTGAATAAAAACACACACTTTATATAACCAGTAGTAATTCTTTCCAGAAGTTTTGAATTACTCATATTTCTGCCTTTATTAAAGGAGTGGTTGAGAAATGACAGAGGAATGAGGATTTCAAGTTGTTTCCAGGTAAGAGGGAACCCTTGTTCCCCTTCAGTTTCTTCCCTTGCCTAGAGACATCTGATCACATGACTTCCTCGTTATAGCAATGGCTTCAATTTGGGTTGGTTTAAAGGTCAACATTTCAATATAGCTTTATTTTTTTTTTTTAAGTCCTCATATTCTTTAATTGATTTATTTGGTATAAGCTATTATAAGAGAAACCTTGTATATTACAAAGGTTATTCATGGAGAAAACTAGATTTTTAAAACATCTATTTTAGGTATCTATAACTATTACATTAGCCTTCCTAATTTAAGAGTTTACCATGTGGGTTTATGCTTAAACAGAAGTTTAGCTTCTCAACACATATACCCTTCATTCTTTTTTTTTTTTATTATTTTTTTTTATTATGGGTAAAAATCAAAATTCTCACAATACATACAAACATTTGCAAAATGGTATATAAATATATATGCATATATGTGTATTTGCTTACAAAAATGTTATTTTTATATATATATATACATATATTTTAAGAGGTGCTTAGATTACCTAAAATATTACACGGAACCCACTGGGATTCCCATGTTGCCCACCTCCCACACCTCCCACCACATCCAACACAAACATCTCCCACAGTGTGGCCCACCAACCTCAATGAACTTACACATCCTGGAGCCTTGCCACCAACCATAGACCACAGTTCACACTGTAGACCACACTCTCTCCCACTCAGTTCTGAGTGGTGTGTGCTGATTTAAAATAGCCTACATCCGTTGCCACAACAGTACTCAGGACAACCTCCAACTCCCAAAGAAGCCCCTGTATTTCAACTGCTCATCCCCTCCCTACCCAAAAACTGTCAAGTGGCCACTGGCTCCACCTCATTGTTATAATTTCTTGCATTGCAAGAATCACCATATGTGAGCAAGAGAATACCATCAAGTCAATATATCTTTAAATAAACATTGTCATTTGGTGATCCTCTTGTCTCATAGCTGATACTTCACTCTATCTTATCTTTATTGAACCTTTCTTAGTTCAGTGAACTCGTTATAGTCTCTCCCATGTGAGGACTGTGGTACATTACCTTTCTTATAATGGGACTGCTCTCTCTTTCCCTTACCATGAGCTCTCATTTGGACAAATGCTTCTAATGTTTCAGGTCTCCTTTAAAGATCTCTTCTTTTTGGAAAGCTTTTGAACAGTAGTCTAGAAAAATATTTTATCTGTTGCTAGCCTCCATAGAGGAAAAAAATAATTACAGTGATTGGCTTTGTTAGACATTTCCAGTGTTGCCTAAATTAATTTAATTTACATGAGCTTAATATGTTCCCAATATAACTTTCTTTGTCTAAGTTAATGATATAGTGCTAATACATATGTCCAAACACTGATAGCATGCAATCATATACAAGTGGTAGAGAAAGTTCAGAGTAACCATTGAGGCAGTGATTTTATAACCCCAAATTATTTATATCATGCATATAATAATTATAAATTTCTGCCATGAGAACATGATTTTAGACTGAAAATTTCAGAAAAATAGTTTAGGATACAATTGAATGATAAGTCCTCTATATCTATTTGTTAATCTCTTTAATTATGTGAGATTGTTATAGGTAAATTGATCATATGAGTAATTTAGTTGGGTTCAAGTCCTGAATAGTTGAAAACAAGTAGTGAGACAGAAGGTTGTAAATTATAGCCAGCTTGTAAAGAGCCTTGGGTGGTGGGCTAAAGCATCTATAATTTGTGAATAGATGTCCATTTTATAGGATCATTTTGAGAACTAGAATGTCCTTCAGGACTCCATGCTGTTGTTATCCAATTTCATCAATGAGGTTGCATCCTCACTGAAATTTACCCAGTATATTTGAAAAACTAGGACATCCACATATTGCTTCTTAACAAGCCAGAACACTAGATATCAAGGTAGAGGATTTGGATTTATTCTAGTTTTGACATTGATTCTGGCTTACCTCAAAAGTAAATATTTTAGATATTGACAACTCAGCAATCCTTTCTTGATTTCAGCTTTCACCTACTGCCATTAAAGCCAGGGGGATGTCAGCTGATTCCTGAGACCAACAGATCTAATTTGGAAATGGTATTGATTTTACTTGTTGCCTCCCTCTTTGATTCTCTGAAGAGCTTTGGAGCATAAGGATTTAGACTAGTATGATTCATGGTTTCTCAATCCCTTGACACCAAAAAGTGGGTTCTTCCTTGTGCTCAACATCCACAGTATCAAAAATGTCCCAACTAGACATGTAAATCTTAAATCAACAAGAGGAAAGTGGAGAACAAGGCATTTGTAAAAAAAATATTTTTTAAAGATATGTTTAGTAGAAAAATAAATTCAGGTTTTCAGAAGGTTAATAGCATAGGCTTTGCAAGATGAACAAGAGAGTATAATATTCCCCTCTAAGAAAGGACACTGACTTAATTGTTAATATCATAGACCCTAGATTAAAAAAAATTCCCTGCTGAAACACCAGCTCTGTGACTTTTAAAATTATGTCTGTGCAAAAACAGACCCAAACTGTTCAATGGACTGGGTTCAATCCTTTTGTCACCCTTGGCAGAACAGCAGACAGGCCAATCAGAGTTAAGTGCTCCAAGAAGGTAGCAACCATCATCCATGTGGCACCATTCTGGCCAAGCCCTCCATCGTTCTTGTTTGGTGGGGTTATGGGGGGACAAGATCAGAAAGCTCCACACCTTATCCTGCAATGTGAGAGAATGCTGGGCTCCATGCTGATGTACTTCTTCCCTGCCCCCAGAGGCACTTGTATTGTCTCCTTCTCCATGCCCAAAAAGGGGTTGCTGATGGCCGGTACTGACGACTGCTATACCTCAGTCAAGGCTTGCATAGCCACCTTTTGCAACTTTACCAAGGTGACCTGGATTCCATCTCTAATACTTGCAGCTATCTCCCTTGCAACCTCTGGAATGAGACCATGTTAACCAAGTCTCCCTCTCAGGAATTCACTGACCATCTTATAAAGATCCATACTAGAGTCTCTGTGCAGAGGACCTAGGCCCCTACTTTGGGCACCATTTTGGGTTTTTGTACAAGAAAATTAAAGTGAATTATTTAAGCCTGTAAAAAAGTACTCTTTGTGCTTCTAATGTGCTTCTAATCATTATGAGGATATTATAACCTTATAATCACCTTATACCTTATAAGGTCATTGTGAGGAATAACTGGGTTAGGTACAAGACAAAATAATAACTGGCTCATAGAAAGTATTATATAATTTTTAATATTTTTACTAATAATAGTGGGAGCATAAGCACTTTATTGACACTTGTATAAACATCAGCAAAATTCCTGGCACATAAAAATTCTCAATAATAAGGGATTTTTTAGAGATAATTGTTATTTGGGCTGAGAGTAGAACCAATGTAATCCAACTTCCATCCCATTTTCTTGTCATTATAAGTGGTTGTACATACTTCTACCACAAACTACAGGGAAAACAAAATATTTCATTTCCTCACTACATTGAATCACATTGATAGCATAATTATGGATATTTGATATATAAATGAATGCTAAAATGAAAGAGGTAATATTTGTAAGTATTGTTGGTGTGAAAAATACTTTATTCATTTGAAAAATGCTAAAAAGGAAGCATTATCATTACCATTTTTTATATGAAGAAACTTTAGAGAGTTTGAGCAATATCCAGAGGTCACACAGCTAGAAAAATTGCAGAACCTGTATGAGAGCACATATCTATATAGTCCAAAGCTTGAATACTTCCCAGTAGTCATGGTGGGAAGGGCAGACCTTGGACCAGTACTTTATTCTATCATTTAATCTTGCTAAATAGTTAACCTGTCTTAACTTTAGTTACATCATCTTTAAAATTAATATATGTCTATCTCTAATTGTTGTTATAAGAACATCATGAGATGCAAGTTGTTTGTTCATTGACTGGCACACAGCAGATAACAAAAAGTAATCCTCTAGCATCATGGTCTCTGACTGGAGATGTAGAGATGGGATTCAAAGATAGATCTTCCTGATTTTAAGGCAACTGCTCTTTCAGTTATAACATACAATTGCTGTTTTGGTTTTCCTGGTTCCTAAATCAAATATCAGATATTTATTTACTCTTCTTATTTGCATTAAATTAATATACTTCTTTTGATTAAAAAAATTGTAGTAGTATTAAGCTGGATCTATTTTCTTGTGTACACAGAGTCAGATCACTAAGACAAAACAAATACTGCTGAATTTCTTTTAATAAAAAAAAATGATAGTTTTTTAATCCTAGTACCTCAACATTTTGCTAGGGTTGTCCATTATATCATAGTACTGATTTTTTTTATTTATTTATTTATTTTTTTTTTTTTATTATGGGTAAAAATCAAAATTCTCACAATACATGCAAACATTTGTAAAATGATATATAAATATATATGCATATATGTGTATTTGTTTACAAAAATGTTATTTATATATATATATATATACATATATTTTAAGAGGTGCTTAGATTACCTAAAATATTACACGGAACCCACTGGGATTCCCATGCTGCCCACCTCCCACACCTCCCACCACATCCCACACAAACATCTCCCACATTGTGGCCCACCAACCTCAATGAACTTACACATCCTGGAGCCTTGCCACCAACCATAGACCACAGTTCACACTGTAGACCACACTCTCTCCCACTCAGTTCTGAGTGGTGTGTGCTGATTTAAAATGGC
>JAKSZT010000536.1:1495886-1563388 GCA_026826555.1 Tolypeutes matacus
TCTGCTCTCAGCCTGGTGCTGCTTCAGTTCAGCTTATCTGCTCCCCAAAGCTATGGGGCGGTACAGGCAGCCAGATCGATGTCTAAAAATATAAAATACCCTTCCCTGTCTTGCAACCGAACCATCGCTTTTTTGGGAAGTGTCCCTTCCTCCTGGCTCCGCAGCGGCCCAGGTATTATCCCTGGGTGGCTAGGGAAATCAGCTGCGTTCCCCGACCAAAATCCCCCCTCCGGTTCACCGGGTGCTGATTAGCTTGTTTGCTCTGTTCACACAAGATCCAAGGGGCGCCAGGCAGCCAACTCCCCAGAAAATAAAACTTTTTCGCCCCCGCCCGCGGCTACAAATGGCCGTTTTATTTTTTATTTCTGTAACCGCGGGGCTCAGCCGCCTGTGCCAACCTCCACCGGCAGCCTCAAAACTCACGAATCTCCACCGTTTGGTCCACGCCGCCGATCCGCGCAGATAGATGTCCCAAGCTTCTCACTCCACGCGTGCACAGCACAGACCCCCGGGCACGACCCCGTCCCAAATCCGCCTTGCTCTGGGAGCTTGCAGTGTGCGCCCTCCTACACCAACGCCATCTTCCCACCTCCTGTCGTGATTTTTTTTTTTAAATCATGTCAATTTAGACTTCAGATTGTGTTCACTTGAAGAGTTTATTCAAAGCCTGTTTCACATCTTTATTCCTCAGACTGTTGATCATGGGGTTCAACATGGGGAAGACTACAGTATAAAATGTAGAAACCAATTTGTCCTTCTCAAGGGAATAAATAGCTAGAACTTGGGTGAGAATAGATGTAGAGAATAGAACCATAGTACAAGATAACAGAAATCAAGTGAGAGGAGCAGGTGGAGAAGGCTTTGAGGCTTCCCTGTGTGAAGCACAGGCAATGATGAAGCAATGATGGCAATGATGAAGATATAGGGAGCCAGTATGAGCACAAAGGGGACAATGGTATTGGAGCCCTTGAGGAAGAAGAGCAGAGCTTGGAAGCTTTCGTTCACATCACATGCCAATGTCAACAAGGGTGGGACAGCACAGAAAATGTCATCAATGATATTGTCATCATAAAACTCCATTGTGAATGTGTTGCTGGTCACTACTATTGCATTGATGAAGCCTACAGTGTAGGAATATATCACTAAACAGACACACAATTTCTTTGACATGGCTTGAATATAAAGCAGCAGGTTGGAAATGGCCATATAGTGGTCATAAGCCATGGCAGCTAAGAGGTAACACTCAGTAAGACACAGCCCAGTAGTGAAGAGGAACTGAGCCAGACAGCCAGCCAAGGAGATGCTCTTATCTTCAGAGATGCAGGTTACCAGGATCTTTGGAGTGTAGACTGAGGAATACCAGAGATCCAGGAAAGTTAGATTATTAATGGAAAAATACATGGGCTTGTGGAGACTGGAGTCATTACAGATCAGTGCAATGAGTGTGGTGTTTCACACTACAGTCACAGAGTACACAGCAAGAAACATCACAAATAAGATCAACTGCAACACAGGGTCTGTGGTGAAGCCCACCAGGATGAATTAATTCAGAGTGTGATTGTGTCTCTCCGTGGCTAGGAGAGACTTCACCAGGAAATGGTATAGAGAAGGGTTAATTCACATAATAGATATTAAATGAAGACTTTCTGTGGGCCAGCACCATGTGATACAGTCATGACTACAACTATTAGAGGTAAGGAAATCTCAGCAGGAATCTTGCCTGACTTGAGAGGTGAAGGAGTTCTTTGACTCTTTATATCAGGGATTCTTAACTTTTTGTTCCACAGACCCCTTTGCTAGTCAGGTGAAATCCACATATTCTTTACTAAGTCACCACTATACTGTTTATTATTTAATAAATATATCACATCTGCACTAGCATGTCCCCTCAAGAATAATGCTTTTTTGAATTTCACTTCATGCTCAGGACCCTCAGTAAGAATTCTTGCTCTATATATTCCTTTCTGTGAAACACATTTGATAACAAGAATGCCTTAATACTGCTAGGGGTCTATTCATTTTCACAGAAATTTTTTCTTGAATCCCAGGTCCTTTTCTAGTCCCTGAGATACAGCAGTGAAGATAAAAATACTGGGCCTTACTTTTATGGCACTCTTAGTCTAGAAGGGAGAGATGCATAGTTAACAAATAAATAATGTGGCAAGATTTTCAGATACTGTTAAATGTTTTTAAGGAAACAAACTGGTTTCTCAGAGTAAACGAATTGGGGTATGAGCTAATTAAATTTAGACACAAGAAAACAAAGCCTTCCCCAATTTTGCAGCTAGGAATGGCCAAGTTGTACAGATCACCTGAGAGTTAGGAACTTCCCCATGGCTCACCAGGTGGTGAAGACATTCTCCCCTGCTTCAACCACAGAAGAATTTCTCCTCTCTGCTATTCTAGAGGGGCCTTTGGTGCAAACACCATAAGTCCTAGGGGAGGGAACCTTATTTAAATTCAGGGTAAAATTACAAAATGGAGACTTAAGAAATGAATATGTCCATTATCCTAAATAAACAAATTGTGTGTCTTTAGAATTTTAATATCCTGGAATTTACCATTATTCTATAGTCTGTCTAAATAGCCATGTACATATCTCCATAAAAGAAACATATTATAAGTTGAATTTTTTGTAAAATAGTTATCAGTCCTATCACATTAAAAAAATTCCTCCTTTATACTTCTGAAACAAAATTTATCAATATATGCATACATGAATGGAAATATTTTAACTGTAATGTAAAGGTGATATAAAGGAAATCAGTTCATGAAACAATTATCATATGATAATAACTATACTGTAGATATTATAGTAAAATAATTTGAATTTCAATCTGTAAAGGTGACAGATTTTAATGAAATGGTCAGATCAACATAAATGTAGACTCAATATGAATTATTGGTGACTGAAATATCAAGAAAGGCCTGTATATTTGTGATATGACTTTTCTAAGTTGAACAATTTTTGATACATTTCCAAAACAATAAAAAGACAAACTTTCTTCAATTTTTAATTCCTAGTCATGTTAATATATCTTAAAACTTTACAAAATCATGTTTTGTACATATGTAAACTTTTTGTAAGCAACAGTGAATAATTCCTGTTACAATATCAAATAAACCAAATTAAAATCCTTTTTTATTTTTTGTAGTGGCTGCATTCCCAGAAAAATGGATATATCTTAAAACGCTTCAATATATACTTTGTGTTTTTGTAAGGTGCAATAGATTTCAGATTCATAATTTAAAGCCTTTTTCACAAGGTATTGGGTGTAGGGTTTGGACATTTTTCTTTAAATGGATTGTCCCATGAGTTCAGGACACCTATTATCCTTCTCTCTACATGTTAAATGTCCTGTAGAGACCCAGATCTTTGTGATGATCAAAAATCAGAATGTATATTTTAGAATGTTCCTTCAGGAATTTTACCATGTCATTGAGAAACTCTGCCCCACAGCTTTGTCACTAATTCTTCATAGGATTCTTCTAGGATGAGGTGAAAGAAGAGCGAATAACTGGAGGCTCTTTCTGTGTGGTCACGTTACCTGTTATGATATAGTACTTGACCCACCTTTTAAGTGTTCTTTGGGTCCCTGCAGTCATGAAGAGATACTTGGGATGTAAACTAGTCCTAGTATGTTCATTATGTCAGACTGTACCTTCTATGAGACATAAACTCCATGTTAGCAGGGATTTTGTTTTTTCAATTTCATTCATCACTACATCACCTGGGTCTAGAAGAGTACCTAGTATAGAACAGACACACAATAAATATCTGCTGAATAAATTAATAAATCAATGGATAAATTGCCTTGATTCTGGAAGAAGCAAGCCATCAGGATCTGTTTCTGGCTGGTTTCTAAGGATGTCATTTTACCCAAAAATCATCAGAATTGTTTGTTAACCCATGTGTCTTTTACTGGCAAAAGTAATCACTGGTTGTTTGCATTCTTTGTAGACAGGTATAGAAAGGAACAAAGAAACCTGCCTACAAAATATTCAGCCAGACCAAATAACACATTATTTGTTTTACCAAATGGGATGAATTTATAAAGAAGGTGGTTTTCCTATAGTAACAGCTAGTCTGTGAGTATATGTCCTGATAGATAGGAAATAAGTCTTGGAATTTAGAGCTGACTGCTCAAATTGGAGACAGGTGGAGTAATAAAGAAAAAGTGTTTGACCTCCAGGCAAATAATGTGGGTTCACATACTGTACACTTTGCTTACAATATGTGGGGCATTGAAGAAATCACTAGTCAGTTTCTTTATATGTAAAACAGGGAAACTTTCTTTCTCCATATGGTTGTTTTAAAGATTATTTGAGAAAATCTGTACAAGGGCTGAGCTGAGCCTTGTGCCTGGAATGTGGTAAATCAGGACATATTAAAATCTCCTTGGCCCCACCACATCCATTATGAATTAGCATGTTGTGAGTGGGACCCAGGAACCTGCCTTCCTTCAAGCATCCCAAGTGCTTCTGATGCAAGTTGTCTGTAGAAATTTTGAAATAAAAAGCATTGTGTTATGATTGTTATGTTTACATAATTATTATTTATTACAACAGTTTTGTCTGTATAGCACTGCTAAGAATTTTCAAGGAGCTAACATACATGAATTATATTGTACAAAGTAATACATTTATAAAGATGAGATTGAAAAGATCTCAGTTTGAATCCTATTGCCAAAATTTTCCTTGCTGTGACCCTGGAAAACTTTTTAATTTTTTTTCAAGGCTCAGATTCCTTATCTATTTCTGAGCATAATAATAATTTCCTTATATTATTGTAGGAAAATTTAAAAGGAATATTGTATATAAAGTGCTTAGTTCTTTTTGAGACTATTCGTTGATGTTCAGGAATTGGGTCTGTGAAAACAGTGCTGCGGATAATAAAAGATGCAACAGAGACAAGAGATAGCCAGGGTCAGGGGACTCTCCATCCAAAAGGAGGAGAGTGCCACTGCATAAAACATCGTGGTTTTTATTTAGCTTTAGGACAAAAAAAAAAAAAAATATGTGCACATGTGCAAGGGTAATAGATACATGATGGTTTACACTTCACTAAAGTCAGCAAGTTTTTAGGGTTAATAGTTCAGTACTCTTTACATTCCTGTATGTAGCAGATCTTGTAAATCATTGTCTGACATATACCAGACACTCTCTTTGAAGCACAGAATGTTTCTCCACCAGGCTCCTATCAGATCTTATCTCAGTGTCTTGAGACTAGAGAAGCCTGTCTCCTACATACCAGGTTGCCTGCTTTCTGTCAGTTGTCATGGCCTTTAATTGAACTCTGTCATTTCCCCTTTTTTTATTAATTAATTATTTCAGTGAAGACTATAGAAACCATTATATAAGATGATACAAGGTGACCTCCTCTCACACTTTTCTTCTTCCATAGGCTCCTGTGACTGTGCCTGTCTTAAGTTGTTCTCCTCTGAGAACTCACCCGTCATTGACTACTAGTCAAGCTTTTGGGCTCTTACATGGAAGGCAATTTCATTTATATTTTATACTTCTTCAGGTTCCTTATGTGCATATTTTTATGCAGATAACTAGTATTAAAATCAAGGTGTATTAGTATATTACTTTCTACTACAAATAATGTAAAATCAGTTTTTCATGGCTAAATTTCTTAACATAAATGCATTTATCTGATCTAATTTTTCATTTTTTCTATGAATATATGTCATTACTCTACCCTTGAAAATACAAACGATTAAAATGCATATAACAAGAATTCCTAATCAAATCCAAAATGATATTTGAACTGTTTTTTGTTCAGCGGTAATAGGCACTGGTGGATTTTGCTGTTGATTTTGTTGTGCTACAATATTAGCTCCATCAGCCCACCAAGTTTTAAATTGTAAAAATTCTGGTGAATTAAGAACAACTCAAGCTAACAAATTCCAATCCCAGGGTATCAGTCTGTCTGCTTGTGCCATTCCTTGCACTAATCCTTGAGTATAAGGAGAATTTACACAATATTGAGCACATGCTTGTTTTAATTCTTTGATAGTTTTAAAAAGAATAGGAGCATGCTCAAATTGTACATCTCCTTGGGGACTTTAAGCATCTACTGGAATTTGAGTTACTGTTACTGGAAAAGCAGAAAAAAGTTGCGTAGCCTCTGAATCTCCTACTCTACATCCCTGTGCTATGCTTTTCATAATTGAAGAGGATGGTGCTGGCACAAAAACAGAAACTTTTGGAGAGTCATAAAATGTCATAAAAAATAGATCAGTAGATACCTTAGGAGGCTCAGACATGGCTTCAAAAGATAATAAATCATCTTTTGGAACGGACGGCATAGGGACCGCTAGAAAATTTCCGTAAACTCCCTTTTTCTCTTCTTCCCTTTTATTAGACATGAGTTTATCTGTTTTTGACTGTTCATTAATTTTTTCATATATATTTTCATTAAAATCAACATCAGCTTGTTCTGCTATTGGTCCAGCCATAGCCCAGGGTCCTGTTTATTATCTTCATTTTCATCTGATTGTAATGGTTCAAGAGCAACAGAAATAGGACTACACAAAGACCATACATGTATGGGAATTATCTCTCCCTTTTGATAAGCCCTTTCTAAAGCTTTCATGCCTAACTTCCACTGTTTCAGGTTTAAAATATCCCACCCTTGTGGCTGAAACCAATAACAATGTTTCAGTACAAGAGAAAAAAGATCCTCAAATCTGAGGATTTAATAGTTACACTGGTGCTTTTTAATAAAGTTTTTAAGAGTACTTTCAAAGTTCAACTGCTGATTCCCCATTTCCCTGATGATCCCAAGGATGTAACTTATCTTTTTTTCTTTTTCTTTAAAACTGCTCATCAGGAGCTCCTTGGTCTGCTGTACACTGACTGAAAGAAAAACTGCATTTTCAGGTCCCTGTTCAGACACCAAATGTTGATGTTCATGAACTGGGTCCATGAAAATGGTACCACAGATGAGAAAATATGAGACAGAGTCAAGAGATAGCCAGGGTCAGGGGACCCTCTATCCAAAAGGAGGAGAGTACCACTGCAAAAACATCGTGGTTTTTATTTAGCTTTAGGACAAAAAAAATACGTGTTCACATGTGCAAGGGTAATAGATACGTGATGGTTTACACTTTACTAAAGTCATCAAGGTTTTAGGGTTAATAGTTTGGTTCTCTTTACATTCCTGCATGTAGCAAACCTTGTAAATCATTGTCTGACATATACCAGACACTCTCTTTGAAGCACAGAATGTTTCTCCACCAGGCTCCTACCAGATCTTATCTCAGTGTCTTGAGACTAGAAACACCTATCTCCTCCATACCGAGGTGGCCTGCTTTCTGTCAGTTGTCATGACCTTTAATTGAACTCCATCAACTTTTAAATCCAGCTATCATTTGTAATTAATGATATTACACAGTAGTAGAGCAGTAGTAATTGTTTTTTTATACAAAACATTGCAATGAGCTAAATTTCATATCCAATGCTACTCCTCTGTCCCCTTGATATATATTCTCATTTCCATTCTGGTCTCTCTACTCTCCACCTCATCACCAGTACCCTTTGGCCCTGACTCCTTTCAATGACCTCATCATCCATCATGGAGCCCAGGGTTATGTTACCTTCCTTTGATTTCCTCTGCACTTAAGTTCTCTGTTCTGAGTTCCTTTACTTAGGAAATGATAATTGACTTTGACTGGGTTCCAGGCCCTTTTGACCCTTTTAGCAAAAGTATCTTTTTCTCAGTAGAGGAAATGATCTCATCACTCACGTTAGATGCAAAAATAAAATAGGGCATACAACTTATTGCTTCTACAGAAATCCATCTATGTACACAAGTTGAGAGAAGGGATGAGTTCTTTGTTATACAGGACCAGAAGACTATGATATCCTGACAATATATGCAAAGTATCCCTTTTAACTCCTCCTTTATCTGGAAATCTTATATCATGTATCTTCCTGCTGTCTCAAAAAATATCAAAATGAAGATATTAAACATTTCTTGATGTCTTTTGTTTCTTAGACTGATATTACACAGTAGTAGAGCAATAGTAATTGCCATTTCTCCTGCTATTGCAATTGAAATGTTCAAAAGTGACCTTACCTTTTTAAGTAGTACTTGATGACTGTTTCTTTGTTGTTCTTGTTAATTTTTAGGTTTATTTTTCCACTGTCCTTCCCTAATGGTTAATTGCTCTTTTATGCACAAATATGATAAATAATACCTCCCTTTTTGTACTCTCAGCTTTCTCAGAAACTGCTCTAGTAATATGGTGAAGATATGTGAAACAAGGCCGTATTTTAGTACTTAACATAGCCTAGCATTTATATGTCTAATGGACATTTGTCAGCAACGAATACAATTTTCTATCTACCTCTAAGATTGAAAGTAGGCAATTTACATCAAGTCATCATTAAAACCATCATCCTGAATAATCAAATCTGCTATCACAGAATTTTTTAATGTCAGTTTCTGGATATTGGGGATTGTAGATTCCTAAAGCCCCTCAGGATTTCATAGCTTCAGAAATTACTAACAAGACAATTTAAAAATTGGGCATTTAAAAATTACTTCTTTATTAAGTTGGAGAAAAACTATTTTGAAGACTATGATTCCTTGGGAAAATTGTAATCAGTCAATATTTCCTTTCTTATTCCATTTTTGGTTGTGAAGGAATTAAACAAAAGGTATGTGAAAATTAAGCCCATAAGATATATATGATATGTGCACTTCTCTCTATTAAATTAGATGCACATAAATTCTGATTGTCTGTCTTGTGCCGGTCATCTTCCATCTGGGCCTCCAAATCCATTCTCCATCCTTTTCTAGCTTCCTCTTTGTTCTAGGGGAAAAGTTGTATGTATCACCTGTTTCAATGAGATCATATATTCAAGTCTTCTTAATGCATTTAGCCCAGGGTTGTGTGTGGCAGTGAGAAAAGAGAGGTCAGAGTGTTTGTCCCCAGTTACTTCCTTGCAAGATTGCCACAAGCTGGCTGCATCCTTGGAGAGAGATTATAGCACCTAATAGGTAACCTTTTACCAAAACTCTCCCTCCATGCCCTTAATCACTCACTTTTCTATCTTCCATTCTATGTGTGGTAACAGTTATCAAAAGTGACTAACTCTAGGTTGATTACACTTTTCCATGGGTTTATCTTGTAACATATGCATTCCTTTACAAAATTTGCTTTATTAAACCCTCTTAAAATTACAAACCTTATGTGGGACATCTGTGACTTGTTATGTTGATGACATACTGGTCCAGTTGACAAATATTCAGATCAGAAATGCTCACCTATTCATGAACAGTCAAATGAATCCCTTGATGGGGATCAAAAGGACTCTGGTAACCTATGGCATCCATAGCTTTCATGCTGTCACAGTATGAAGTATAGGTGGTGATCAAGTTAACAAGAAATCAAATGCCTGTAGAAAAGAGGCCTGAAAATAGAAATGATAAATCTGTGTGGGCCATTTAGTCTGCTAATATTGAAAGCAGTATGTATTCTCCTGACCAGAAGGAAGCATTAGTAATATAATCCATAATTTCATGCTGGTAATCAAAGTGGATTTGTGTGTGTGTGTGTGTGTGTGTGTGTGTGGACATCTTTGAAAATGGGCCCTGTATCAGGTGGATCCTAAGGGATTAAATACATGTGAAACTAACACATATGCTATTTTTATTGTACTAAAGAAACACACTCAGACAGCCTCTGCCCTGACCTTACTACTTTACCATTATGAAGCCCTTACCATTATGAACCTCATTATTGTGGCTGCTTTATTATTTTATTAAGCATGGTACACAGAGGAATTGCTTGATAAGTACTGTATGATATGAATGAATAAACATGGTCTGATGTATTGAGAAAGTTTGCACGAACTATATGGCTTTGGGCTAACCAATAAAGTCACTGTTTCTCAATTTCATGGTTTAGAAAGCATGACAATTTTATAAGTTATGGTAATATGCTTTAGGACTAACTTTCTATGTTTTTTCTTGAATATTTTTATCATTATTATTATGAACTATAAATAATTACTGAGAATCTGTGTTGGGGGTCTATACATTAAGGTTTTTCTTTCATGCCAATTTATTTTTATCTCACTTGCATTAATGGCACACAAATTAATCACTTTTTTTAGTTTAATTGGACCTTTTTTTACTTTATTTTGCACATTTAGTAATTGAAAATATAAACAATTAAAACTGAAAAGTAAATGCAGATGAAGAAATATATATATTTCTCAATTAAATGTAATCGATACATATACATTTTTTTAATTCAAACAATATGTTACACAATATATTTTGTTCATACTAACGCATTCATACAGTATTTGCCCTTTTGTGTCTGGCTTGCTTCGCTCAACATAATGTCCTCCAGGTTCATCCATGTTGTCATATGCTTTTATATTAGGATGAATAATCTCTCCCTTCTTCATTCCAGAAAGATAAGCATTATAAATGGGTACTGGCACCAGGATAGCACTTGAAGATCTTCTTTATTTTAGCAACATATTCCAAATGGATTCTCAAACTTACATGTTCTCCCAGGTTTACTACTATTGGAAAGAGGATTCTTGTGAAGTAAGTAGAATAAGCAAGTTTCTATTCCAAAATAATGTGAGAAATTCAGGACCAGGTGAAATTCAAATGAAGTCAATATTTATGTTCATGACAAGAAGCATTGCATTAAATTAACCAGAGGGGGAAAAAGGCAGTAAATCACAGTATGAATGATATAAAATAAATTTTATTAATGTAATCAAATCATAATGTAATTCAACTTCATCAAATTGATTAAGATTCTTAATATGCTATTAGTAATATTTGATGAAGAAAGCTAAGGCTTCCCAAATGTCCTTCTTTCAGTCCTTATTTATTTCTTTAGTGAAATAGGGAATTAGATGTATACTTGATGTGGACCTGATTGATATTTTCACTTAGCCTACTGTTATCTGTCTTTTTATCCTGAAGAGACCATATCAGTATTTATAGTAGGTTAATTTGTGGAAAACTGAAGTTGGTTTAATATTTTCAATGTTTTAAAATTTTTCAACTTCTACATTAGGTGGTACATGGGATAGGACACCTTAAGAGAGAGAGTGTAATTTTATATCAGTGGATGATAATATTGAACATTTATAATTAGTGTATACTTGAAGGGGAATTTGATTAAAGTTGCAAAGTGTATGCCACAGACAGCAGATGCATTTAGTCTTGAAAACTGAGAGAGAACTAAGAGGTCAGCTCCTTTTGGTATGACCATATTCAGACAAGTATCTTTTTCCCCTCCCTCACACACCCTCCCAACTTTTGGGATTTTACTGTATGAGTGTTTTTAAATGTATTTTTATTACAGAAGTTGTAAACTTACAAAACAATCATTCACATGTGTAGAATTTTCATACAACCACCCTTCACCAATACACCACACTGTTGTGGAACATTTGTTACAGATTATGAGGTAATATCATCAGACTGTTACCACTAACTATATTCTAAAATGTACATTTAGCATATTTTTTACACAATCCCTATTATCAACATAGTACTTATTTGGCATTGATACAAGAATATTATATTATTGCTGTTAACTTTAGTCCATAGGTTACTTTAATTTTATTTTTCCCATGTTTCTTCACATTCCAACTACCAGCAATATTGACGTACATCTGTTCTAGTTCATAGAAGGACATTCTTGCATTTATACTATTAACCACAATTCTCATCCACCCCTGGGTTCACTGTGTTATTCAGTCCCTAGATTATTCTTTAGCTTTCTTTCAAATGACATTTATATTCCTAGATTACTCTTTTCAGGCTCAAATCCATTTATAGACCAGCTGCTACTGACTATATTGTGTTACCATCAACTCTTTCCATTTCCACACTTCTACAGCCAAGTTGATTAAAACTTGTACATACATTAAGCATCAGTACTCCCTCACAGTCCTCCTCTTATCTCCTAATAACCTATACTCTAGGTTTTAACTCTATGCATTTAGTTATGAACTTCACATTTAATTCATATCAGTGAGACCATGCAATATTTCTCCTTTTGTGTCTGGTTTATCTCTCACTTAGCATAATTTCTTCATGCAAGATTCATCCATGTTATCATATGTGTCCCGATTTCATTTCTTTTTACTGCAGCAGCATAGTATCCCATCATATGTATATACCACATTTTGTTTATCCATTCATTGGTTGATGGATACTTGGTTTGTTTCCATCTTTTGGCAATTCTGAATAATGCTGCTATGAACATAGATGTGCAGATGCCTGTGTCAGTTTTCAGTTCTTCTGGATATGTTCCTTGTAGAGGAATTGCTGGATCATATGGCAGTTCTATATTTAGCTTCCCGAGGAACCACCAAACTCTTTTCCACAGAGACTGCACCATTTTACAATCCCACCAACCATAAGGGAGTGTTCCTATTTTTCAACATCCTTTCCAGCACATACTGTTTTTTGTTTTTTCTTAAAAGAATGGTCATTCTATGCAGTGTAAGATGACATCTTATTGTCATTTTGATTTTCATTGCCCTTATGGCCAGTGATATGGAACATTTTTTGATGTGCTTTTTCACAATTTGTATTTCCTTTTTGGAGAAAAGTCTATTTAAATATTTTGCCCATTTTTAAAGTGGATTGATTGCTCTTTCATTTTTGAGTTGAATGATCTCTTTATATAGAAAGGAAAACAAAACCTTAACAGGTAATGTAGTTTCCAAATATTTTCTCCCATTGAGTCATGGAGTAGGGTGCCTTTTCACCTCCTTGACGAAGTCCTTTGAATCACAAAAGTATTTAAGTTTGAGGAGATCGCATTTATCAGTGTTTTCTTTCATTGTTCATGCTTTCAGTTGTGAAATTTTAGAATGTATCATCTACCATGAGGTCTTGAATATCTTTTCCTACATTTTGTTCTAGGATCTTTATGGTTTTAGCTTTTATATTTAGGTCTTTGATCCATTTTGAATTAATTTTTGTATAGAGTGTGAGATAGGGTCCTCTTTTATCTTTTGTCTAGAGATATCCAGTTTTTCCAGCACCATTTGTTGAATAGGTTATACTTACCCAGCTGGGTGGGTTAGAAAGGTTTGTCAAAAATCATTTGACCATAGATGTAAGGGTCTGTTTCTAAACCAATTCAGTTCCACAGTTCTATGTGTCTATCTTTGTGCCAGTTCCATGCTTTTTTTTTTTTTTTTTTTTTTTTAACCACTATAGCTTGGTAATATGATTCTGGAAAGTCTGGAAGTAAGAGTCCTTGAAATTCACTGTTCTTTTTAAAGATGTTTCTGGTTATTTGGGGCCACTAACCCTTCCAAATAAATTTGATAATTAGGTTTTCCATTTGTTTAAAAATTGCTGGTGGAATTCTTATCAAATTTGCATTGAATATGTATATCAATTTGGGTAGAATTGACATCTTAATGATATTTAGTTTTCCAATCCAAGAGCTTTTAGGTCTTTTAAAATTTCTTTTAACAATGCATTTTAGTTTTCTGAATACAAGTGCTTCACACCCTTAGTTTAGTTTATTCCTAAATATTTGATTCTTTTTAGTTGCTATTATAAATGGAATTTTTTTCTCTGACTTTCTCCTTAGGTTGCTCATTATTAGAGGATAAAAACACCACAGTTTTTGTGTATTGATCTAGTATCCTGACACTGTTGAAATATCTTATTAGTAATAGAAGCTTTGTTGTAGTTTTTTTTTTTTTTTTTTTTTTTTTTTTTTTTACATTCTATGTATAGGATCATATCATCTGTGAATAGCAAAAATTTTACTTCTTCCTTTCTGATTTGTATGCCTATTATTTCTTTTTCTTGCCTGATTGCTCTAGCTAGAACCTCTAGCATTATTTTGAACAGCGGTGGAGACAGTGGGCATCCTTGTCTTGTCCCTGATCTCAATAGGAAAACTTTCAATCTTTCACAATTTAGTACAATGTTAGCTGTGGGTTTTTCAGATGGCCTTTATCATGTTGAGAATGTTATCTTCAATTCCTATCTTTTGTAGTATGTTTATCAAGAAAAGATGCTGTATTTTGTCAAATGCCTTTTCTGTGTCAATTGATAGGTTCATGTAATTTTTCTTCTTTGATTTAGTGGTATAAGGCACTAATTGATTTTCTTGTGTTAAGCCGCTCTTGCATTCCTCGTATAAAACCTACTTGATCTTGATGAATAATTCTTTTAATGTGTTGTTGGATTCGATTAGCATGTATTTTGCTGAGAATTTTTGCAACCATATTCATTAGGGAAAGGGTCTGTAATTTTCTTTTTTTTTTAAATAGCTTTACTTGTCTTTGGTATCAGGGTGATATTGGCTTCATAGAATGAGTTTGGTAGTGTTCCTTCCTGTTCAATTTTTGGTAGCGCTTGAGCAAGAACGATATTAACTCTTCATTAAATGCTTGGTAGAACTCATCTGTGAAACCATCTGGTTTTGTGCTTTTCATTTTGGGGGGTTGTTTGATGACTGTTTCAATCTCTTTATTTGTGTTTGGTTTGTTGACGTCTTCTATTTCTTCTAGGGACAGTGTATGTTATATGTTCTTAGGAATTTTCCCATTTCATCTACAATGTCTAGTTTTTTGGCATAAATTTGTTCATAGCATCCTCTTATGATCTCTCCTATCTCTTTAGGGTTAGTAATAATGTTTCTTTTTCATTTTTTATTTCATTTAGTTGTGACATCTCTCTTTTTTTCTTAGTCAATCTAGCTAAGGGTTTTTTGATTCTGTTAATCTTGAAAAACCAACTTTTGGTTTTGTTAACTCTCTCTATTGTACTTTTTTAACTCTCAATTTCATTTATTTCAGCTCTGCTCTTTGTTATTTCATTCCTTCTACTTGTTTTGACACTAGTTTGCTGTTCATTTACTAGTTCCTCCACTTGTGTAGTTATGTCAATCATTTTAGTTCTTTCTTATTTATTAATGTAAGCATTGAGGACTATCAATTTCCCCTGTCAGCACTGCTTCCTGCATCCCATAGGTTCTGAAATGTTGTGTTCTCATTTTCATTCATCTCAAGATATTTACTAATTTCTCTCACAATATTTTCTTTGACCCACTGATTATTTAAGAGTGTGTTGTTTAATCTATATATATATACGTGTGTGTGTGATTTTTCCCTTTTTCTCCTCTTGTTGATTTCCAACTTTATTCCATTATGATCAGAGAAATTGCTTTGCATAATTTTGATCTTGCTGAATTTATTGAGGTTGAATTTGTGAGCCAACATATGTTCTATCCCAGAGAAAGATACATGAGCACTAGAGAAGAATGTATATCCTGTTGTTTTGGGATGGAATGTTCTGCATATGTCTTTTAGGTTTAGCCTATTTATCGTATTACTCAAGTTCCCTACTTCTTTATTTATCCTCAGCCCAGATGTTCTGTCCAATGCTGAGAGTGATGTATTGTATTGAAGTCTCCAACTATAATTGTAGAGATATTCTTGAAATTACATCTTATTGGATATTTGGTTTACAAATATTTTCCCCCATTCTGTAGCTTGTCTTTTACTTTCATTATGAAATATTTTCATGCTTAAAAGTTTGAAGTTCCATTTCTGAGGTTTTTGGTTTGTTGCTTGTACTTTTGGTGTATAGTCTAAGAAATCTGGGCTTAGCACAAGTCCTTTAGAGACTTCATAATGTTTTCTAATAGAAGTTTCATTGTCTTGGTTTTTATATTTAGGGCTTTTGAGGTAATTTTCATATATGATATGAATTTAGGGTCTAAATTCATGGTTTTGCATATGGATATCCAGTTTTCCCAGAAACATTTAAGATAGTATTCTTTCCCCACTGAATGGACTTGACACTCTTCTTGCAAATCAGTAGGCCATAGATGTGCTTATTTATTTCTGAGCTCTCAGTTTGACTCCTTTTTTCTATATGTCTTTCTTTGTGCCAGTACAATGCTGTTTGATTACTATATCTTTGTCATAGGATTTAAAATAGGCAAATGTGAATCCTCAAGGCTGTTAGAATTTTGATTAGGTTTGTGTTGATTCTATAAAATACTTTTGGTAGAACTGATATCTTAATATTTAGCTTTCCAATCCATGAACATGGAACAAACTTCCATTTATTTAACTATTTTAAAATATTTATTTCAATAATATTTCATGGTTTTCCATGTCCAGGCCTGTACATCCTTGGTTAAGTTTATTCCTAAATATCTGATCTACTTAGGTACTATTGTAAATGGGGTATACATATTTAATTCCTCCTCAGAATGTTCATTACTCATGTATACAACACTAATGATTTATTTTTTCATGTTGCTTGTTTAGTTTATATATATTTTTTATTTTTTTTAATTTTATTGATACATTTTAATAAAGCATAAATCCATCCAAAATTTACAAACAGTGGTATTTGGTATAATTGCCCAGTGGTGCATTCTTCACTTTAATTATTTTTAGAGCATTTTAATTAGTCCTTAAATAATAATAAAAGGCAGAAACCAAACAGACATATTTACATAACATCTTACAGTTTCATCCATGTTGTCATATGATTTACAGCTTCATTTCTTCCTAGAGCTGCATAAAATTCCGTTATTTGTATACACCACAATTTGTTTATCCATTCACCAGTTGATGGACATCTGGGTTGTTTCCATCTTTTGGCTATTGTGAATAACGTGGCTATGAACATTGGCATGCAGATATCTATTCGTGCCACTACTCTCACTTTTTCTGGGTATATATCAAATAATGGTATTGGAGGATAACATGGCAAGTCTATATTCAACTTCCTTAGAAACTGCCAAACAGACCCTCAGAATGTACCATTTTACATTCCAACCAACAGTGAATGAGGATTCCTATCTCTTCACATCATCAATATTTACAGTTTCTCGATTTTTAATACTGGCCAGTCTAATATGTGTGAAATGATATCTCATTGTAGTTTAGAGTTCATTATCCTAATCGCTGGTGAGGTTGAACATTTTTTCATGTGTTTCTTCATATGTATTTCTTCTTTGGATAATTGTCTTTTTAATTATCCTGCCCCTTTTTTAATTAGGTAGTTTGTATTTTATTGTTGAGTTGTATGATCTCTTTATATCACGTATAGTAAAACCTTATTAGACTTTTGATTGCCAAATATTTTCTTCATTGACTTGGCTACCTTATCACCCTTTTGACAAAGTCCTTTGAGGTGCAAATATGATTAATTTTGAAGATATCCCATTTACCTATTTTTTTGTTGTTGTTGCTTGTGCTTTGGGTGTAATGTTTAATAATCTACCACCTACAACAAGACCTTGAAGATGTTTTCTTAAAGTTTTTCTAGTAGTTTTATGGTTGTCACTGTTATATTTTGGTCCTTGATCATTTTAAGCAATTTTTTAAATACGGTGTGAGGTAAGCATCCTCTTTCTTTTGGATATAGCTATCCAGTTCTCCCAGCTCCATTTGTTGTGTAAACTTGTCCTGGGAGGGTTTGAACATCTTGTCAAAAATCACTCAATTGTAGATGTGAGGGTCTGTTTCTGAGTTCTCATTTTGGTTCCATGGGAGAGTCTGACTGTCTTCATGCTAGTACCATGCTGTTTGTTTTTTACCACTGTAGCTAAGTACTATGCCTTTAAAGTCATAAGATGAGACTCATCCAACTTTGTTCTTTTTTAAGACATTTTTGGCTTCTCAGGACCCCTTACCCTTCCAAATAAATTTGACTATTGGTTTTTCCCTTATACAAAAAGACTGCTGCGATTTTTTATGGGGATTGCATTGAATATGTAAATCAGATTGGGTAGAATTGACATCTTAATGATATTAATTCTTCCAATCCATGAAATCAGATTATCCTCCATTTATTTAATTTTCCTTTGTTTACTTTCAGCAATGTTTTGTAGTTTTCTGAATACAGGCCTTTTTTGTCCTTGGTTAAGTTTATTCCTTAATCTTTGGTATTTTTTTTTTTTTTTTTTAGATTTTATTTATTTATTGATTTCTCCCCCCCTTGCTGCTTGTGCTCGCTGGGTCAGCCAACCACGCCGTGCGGGCGGGCTTGCCTTCACCAGGAGGCCCCGGGAACCGAACCCGGGCCTCCCATATGGCAAACGGGAGCCCTACTGACCGAGCCACAGCCGCTTCCCATAATCTTTGGTATTTTTAGTCGCTATTTTAAATAGATATTTTTCTCACTTCTTCCTCAGATTGTACAATAGTAGTATATAGAAACACTATTGATTTTTGCATATTAATCTCATATCCCACCACTTTGTTGAACTCATCTATTAGTTATAATAATTTTGTTGTGGATTATTCATGATTTCCTAGATATATGATTATGTCATCAGCAAGGAGTGAAAGTTTTACTTCTTTTTTTTTCTTATTTGGGTGCCTTTTATTTCTTTATCTAGCCAAATTGCTATAGCTAGAACTTCTAGCCCAATACTGAATTGCAGTTGTGAGAGTGGACATCCTTGTCTTGTTCCTGATCTCAGCAGGATAGCTTTCTATCTATCATCATTGAGTGCAATGCTACCTGTAGGTTTTTCATATATGCACTTTATCATATTTGAGAAAGCTTACTTCTATTTCCATCTTTTGCAGTTTTTTTTTTTTTAATCAATAAGAGTGCTGTGTTTGTCAAATGCTTTTAAAGCATCAATTGAGAAGATCTTGTGATTTTTCTTCTTCAGTTTGTCAATGTGGTTTATTACATGAATTTTCTTGTGTTGAACCACCCTTGCATATGTGGGAAAAAGTCCAATTGATTGTGTCATATAATTCTTTTAATGTGTTATTGGATTATATTTGCAAGTATTTTGTTAAGGATTTTTGCATCTAATGTCATTGGAGATATTGGTCTGTAATTTTCTTTTTTCATAGTATCTTTATCTGTTTTTGGTATTAGGGTGATGTCTTCATAGAATGAGTTTGGTAGCATTCATTCCTGTTCAGTTTTTTAGAAGAGCTTTAGCAAGATGTGTATTAGATAATCTTTCAATGAGTTGTAGACTTCATCTGGGAAGCCTTCTGGTCCTTGGCTTTTCATCTTTGGGAGGTTTATGATGACTGTTTCAATCTCTTGTCATTGTTTTTTTGAGGTCTTCTATTTCTTCTAGAGTTGGTGTAGGTGGTTCATGTGTTACTAAGAATTTGTCCATGTCTTCTACATTGTCTAGCTTTTTGACATCCAGCTGTTAATAGTATCCTCTTATGAACTCTCTTATTTCTGTGGGGTCAGTGGTAAGGTTGTCTCTTTTATTTCTGATTTAATTTATTTCCAACTTCTCTTTTTTTTTTTTCTTCATCAGTCTAGATAAGGGTTTGTCAGTTTTGTTGATCTTCTCAAAGAACCAACTTTTGGTTTTGTTGATTCACACTATTTTTTTTTTCCAATTTCATTTGTTTCTGCTCTGATCTTCAGTATTTCTTTCCTTCAGCTTGGTTTGGAATTAGTTTGCTAATCTTTTTTCTAGTTCTACCAGGTGTGCAGTTAGATCTTCAATTTCAACTCCCCTTTTTAAATTCTAGCATTGATGGCTATAAATGTCCTTCTCAGTACTTTCTTTGCTGTGTCCCAGAGGTTTTGATAAGTTGTTTACTTGTTTTCATTCATCTCAAGATATTTACTGAATTCTCTTGCAGTTTCTTCTTGTAGCTACTGATTATTTAAGAGTGGGTTGTTTAATCTCCATATATTTATTAATTTTCCCTTTTTCCATCCATCATTGTTTTCCCACTTCATACCATTACAATCAGAGAAAGATTTTTGTATAATTTTGATTGAGACTTGTTTTGTGACCCAACAACTTGCCTATCTGAGAGAAGGATCCATGAGTTCTTGAAAAGAATGTATGCTCTGCTATATTGGGGTAAAATTCACTATAGATGTCTATTAGGTCTAGATCATTTATCATATTAGTCAAGCTCTCTGCTTCTTTATTTATCCTCTGTTCAGATGTCCTATCCAATACTAAGAGTGTGTATTGAAGTCTCCAACTATTATTGTAAAGACATCTCTTTCTCCCTTTAGTTTTGCCAACATATTTCTCAAGTATCTTGGAGCACTCAGGTTTGGCACATAAATATTTAGTATAGTTATATCTTCTTGGTGAATTGCACCTTTTATTAATATATAATGATCTTCTTCATCCCTTATAACAGTTTTGCATTTAAAGTCTATTTCGGGGAACTGGCTGTGGCTCATTTGGTTAGGCTACCGTTTACCAAATGAAAAGCCCTGGGTTTGATTTCTGGGGCCTCCTGGTGAAGGCAAGCCAGCCAGTACAGTGCTGTGAGCTGGCGCAGCAAGATAATGAAGCAAAGGAAGATGAGCAGACACAGAAAAACACATAGCAAATGGACACTGTGAGCACAAGCAGAAAGGGGAGATAAATACATTTTTAAAAAATTCTATTTTATCTGATATTAGTACTGCTATTCCACCTCTGTTTTTGTTACAATTTGTATGTAATATCTTTTTCCAACTTTTCACTTTTAACCTAGTTGTGTCCTTACATCTGATGTGAGTCTCTTGTAGACAACACAAAAATGGCTGATAATTTTTAGCCATTCTATCAGCCTATGTTTTTGATTGGGGAGGTCAAGCCACTAATATTCAATAATATTACTGTAAAGGCATTAGTTATTTTACCTATTTTGACTTTAGCTTCTGTTGTCATATCATACAATTGTCTGTTTTTTTACCCTTAAATTTGCCCTTATTAATAGTGTTCAATTTTACACTCTTCTCCAAGTCTCTCACCCCCCTTTTTTTTTCCTTTCAGGCTGCAACACTCCCTTTAGTATCTCTTGTAATTCTGGTCTTTTGGTTATAATATCAGTTTGTGTTTGTTTGTAAAGACTTTGAACTCACCCTCATTTTTGAAGGACAGCTTTGTCAGATATAGAATACTTGGCTCTCAGTTTTTTTTCTTCAGTACCTTCAATACATCATATCGCTTTCTTCTCACCCCATGGTTTATGGTGAGAGGTTGGCACTTAATCTTGCTGACGTTCCATTGTAAGTGATGCTTTGTGTTTCTGTTGCTGCTTTTGTCATATTCTCTTTATCTCTGGTATTTGTCATTCTTAATAGTAGCTGTCTTGGTGTAGGCCTATTTGGATTTATTTTGTTAGGGGTGTCTTGTCCTTCTTGGATATTGATATTTATGTCTTTCATAAAAGTTGGGAAGTTTTTGTTCATTTCCTCAAATATTCTTTCTGACCCTTTTCAATTCTCCTCTCCTTCTGGGACACCAATAATGTATATATTTGTGTGTTTTGCATTGACATTCAATTCTCTGAGACTCTGTTCCATTTTTTTATTCTCTTCTCATTATGTTCTCCTGTATTCTGCTGTTCAGATGTTCTGTCTTTGAGCTAATTCTGTCTTTAGCTATTCAAATCTGCTCTTATGTGTATCTAACATAGTTTAAATCTCATCCATCATGTTATTCATTCCCAAAAGTTCTCTTACTTTTCTTTGCAAGCTTTCAAATTGTTATTTATGCTCATCCAGGGTCTTCTTAAAATCCTTTATCTTTTTAATCATAATTTATTTCAATTCTTGGAATTGATTTAGGAGAGTTGTGTGCTTATCATTTATTTATTATCTTAAATCCTGTATCTCTTCATGATATTTGGTTTGTTCCATTGGGTGAAGCATCTCCTCCTGTTTCCTAGTATGGCTGGTAATGTTTTTCTGATATTTTGGTGAATTTACTCTGATGGCCAATTTCTCTCTCTTGCTGATTTTTTTTTTTTTTTTTTTTTTTTTTTTTGCACAGCTATACTTTGATATTTGATTCAACTTATTCTAAGTCTTTAAATTTGCCCATTTTATGTTCTCAAAATCAGGCCAGGGAGTCATGACAGGGTTAGATTTTCTCCGAGGAGTTAGGGTACAGAGAAATTCAAAAGCAGTTTTTGTCCATGCAACTTCCTGGCCAGCCAGAAGAATGGTGCTCATTGCCATACCTGTCCAAGGAGGTGGTTCAATCTCTGCTTTCTTTTGTTTTGGTTTGGCCAGAGCTGGAATTCAAAGCAGGCTTTGCAGGCCAAATTCACTGAAAATAAGCTCCCCAACTACCACTCCCTTTTGCCTTGTAACAGCTAACAGGGAGGAAGACATTTGTTCTCCTCTCAGTTGGCAGCTAAATTGGCACATTGCTCAATATATAGGGTCCCTAATTTGTCCTTTGTAACAGTTTTTTACTAAAAATCTATTTTTCTTAAATTGTTTTATCCACCCCAGCTCTCTTTTGCTTGCTATTTGCATGGGATATTTTCCATATTTTGACTTGCCACTACTTTTTGTATTTGTATTCAAGTTGAGCCTCTTATAAACAATATATAGGTGCATCATACTTTCTTCTCTATTATTCTAATATCTTATTTTGATCAGAGAATTTAACGCATTTACATTTAAAGTAATTACTGATAATGCAAGATCAATTCTGACATTTTGCAATTTGTTTCTGTAATTTTTTTCTCTCATTTATTTTATTACTCTATTTTTGTGCTTACTTTTTCTTTTTTGAGTGAAACATTTGGAATCATTTCTCATTTCCTTTTCTGTATATATTTTAACATTTTAAATCTGGAACAATTTTGCTTGATTTATTATATTCCTAATTTCAGTAGCATATTCAATCCATTATTCTACTGTCTTCCAAATCTTTCCTTTATATTGCTCTTGTCACCTACTATGTTTTGTCATTGTGTGTCACAAACCATATATTTTAATTAATTTTTAAGCATTTTTATTTTAGATTATGTAAGGAAATAAAAAGTGTTGTTACAAAGCATAAAACCATAGCTTCACATTTATATTTACACTTCTAGTAACTTTTACTTAAGATCTTTGTTTCTTGTTATAGTTTAGTTTATGATCTAATTTTCTTTCATTTAAATCTGAGCAACACCCTTTAACATTTCTTTTAGGGTTCTTTCAGCTTTTGTTTACGTGGAAATTTCTTTATCTCTAATTTTTTGAAGTGAGTTTTACCAATATAAAATTCTTTGTTGGCATTTATTTTCTTGCAGAACACTGAAAGTGTCATCCATTATTTTTTAACCTCCATGGTTTCTCATGAGAAATTCACACTCAGCATTTAGGATTCCTGTTTCAAGATATGTTGCTTCCTTTTTGCTTCTTTCCCAATTCTTACATTTTTATTGATATCCAACAGTTTTGTTATGTGTCTCATTGTGGATCTCTTTGAATTTATTCTATTTGTAGTTTATTTAGGTTGTTGGGTATGTATATTTATATTGTTTGTCAAATTTGGGAAGTTTTCAGCCATACTTTCCTCAAATGTTTTTCTTCCCTTTTCACTCTTTCTTCTTATGGAACCCCTATAATGTGAATATTATTATATTCTTCATGTTTCCCACAGATCCTTTTGTCTCTGTTCAGTTTTATTCATTCTTTTCCTGTTCTTTCTTTGTTGTTGCTGTTCTTCTTTTTCTGTCCTTTCTTTTTTTCTTTTGGCATTTTTGCATAATGTGTGATTTTTTTGCTGTGAAATCTGGACTTTTGAATATTTTAATTTGCTGTCAATGGGAATCAGAATCTTCCATTTATTCAGAGTTTGTTAATTTCCACCTTTTTAGTTGTTAATGACTATTGTATTCCATTTATATACTGAATTTTCACACTATGCAAAGCCTGTATAACTTGGTGTGTATAGTTATTAAGTCTCTATTGTTTTAATTTTTATGTACTAGTGTTATGTGGTAATTTCATGAATGTCAGATGGTAACAAAGGAAAAACTGAATGAAAAACTGAATTGGTCTCTTTCAGCACTTGGCTAGTATTCCACAGCTTGATGTGAAGGCATAGGGTACTCTCAAGTATTTTTCTTCATCAGTCTTTTCCTGTGCTAATATGTATGATCTTTCAAACTCCCCTGCCTGCAAGGTCATCCCAATGCATCATTTTCCCCAGAAAACTGCAGCTTTTCTCACAGACTTGGGTTTCATATTGTATGTCCCAAGTTGTTATGTTTTGTCCCTTGTAACAGTGATTCAATTGTTATCTTACAGTGTTTTAGTGTATCTGTCAGCCTCTTCCATGTCCAGTGTAATTTCTGGGACAGGTGAGGCATAAATGAGTACCTTGTATTAATCCTTCAGACAACCACCAGATGAACTGTAACAGAACCAAGGAAATCAATCCAAAATGGACGAAAGTGTTGGTGCCACATGGAACTGAGGAGGATTAGGGGCAGGTGGTAAAGGTGCCATGAGGTTTTGCTGCTATTTTTTCTTACCTTAACTTGTTTCAGTATTTTTGCTTAGTTATTAACATTTTGACTGATTTCCAGAGTTTCTAAGGAAATTCATTCTGCTAGTTATTCCTTGTTTATCAATATTTTTTGGTGGGGTTGGAGTATAGTAGCTTTTTACTCTATTATCATGCTGATGTCAGTATTCTC
The DNA here is from genome assembly GCA_026826555.1 of Tolypeutes matacus. NCBI lineage: Eukaryota > Metazoa > Chordata > Mammalia > Cingulata > Chlamyphoridae > Tolypeutes > Tolypeutes matacus. Next base: position 1,520,310 of record JAKSZT010000536.1, read on the forward strand.
TTCTTTTATTTTTTGATTTCTCAAATTCACACATCATTTATTAATACCTCATAATGAAAGGTGAGAAATTTAGTGTACTGATTGATCAATTTCAACTTTGACTTTATGTGTGTTTTTTTTTTTAAATATAGCATATTTTATAGTGTTTACATTTTGTTATTATAATTAAATGATATTTGCTTTGAATATAGAATGATTCCAAATATTTGAATCTCAAGTTATGCATTATAATATAATGATTATACAAAAAATTATTTTTCACTGCTAAATAAACAAGATGATTTGTTCCTTAGAAAAAAAAATGTAACCAGCAATATAAAAATTTTGGTTTAAATCTAAATTTTCATACTAAAAAAATGTTCCTCTCATTTTCTTTTATTTCTTATTATATTCTTTATTGTATTTTTTTGTTTTGTTTTGATTTGATGGCATACATTCTTAGATAGGTATCTTATTCATGATATTTGACCAGTAAAATTTCTGAGTCCTTTCTTTAGTGTAAACATTTAATTCTCACATTTGAATAAAGATTGGATGATATGGAATTAAAGGTTATATTTTATTACCCTTAGGTTATCCAAGACCTTGTTTCACACACTCCCAATTTTCAGTGGTTTAGATGAAAGATCTGATGGCAATATGAGTTTTATCCCTTTAGACACACTTTTTTTCCTTTTTCTAGAAAAAAGTTTATATTGTGTTATTTTCATGGATAAGGAGGTGAGCCTGAAGTAGGTACCTTTAAATTCACACTGATTGACATTTTATAGATTTTTTTCATTATAAATATTTTTGTCTATCTTCACATCTATAACATTCACTTTTTTTTCTTTCTCTGCTTATGGGACTGTAAAATAGTCATACTTTGATATTTATAATTCCTTTACTAAGAATTTCTCTCATGTATTGTCTATTTATATCCTTAGCAACATCATTAAAACTAACAATTTAAATTTTAAACTGTTTACAATTAATTATTAATTGTATTTAACTGATATTCCATATTGGTAGTCATTTTAATTTATCAGTAACTCTTCTTTGTTTTATGAATGGTTTTCTATATTAGTAACCTGCTTTTATTTTCAGACTTGCTATCTATTGAATCTCTAATAATATGCAAATTGGAGCCCCTAAAAAAAGTTCTAGATTGGGATGAATTTATTTTATTTTCTTTCTAAAAATATGAAAAATCCTAAGGATCATTTGATAGGCCATTGAGTATTACCCATGGTTTACTAAATGATATTGAGAAATTTTGTTCCCTCCTCCTTTCTCATATTACACATTCTTCCTAAGTGATGCTTCTTGCTTTTATTACTTTAACTTCCATCTGTTTGCTCAAAAATCTTAATTTCCCCAGCCCAGATATTTTTTTCAGAGGGTAAGAGTCATATATTCAACTGAGTACTGTACATTACTATTTAGATGGTTTCCTTGGAATCTCAACCAGCGTATTCCAAACAGTACTCATCTTCTCTGGTTTCCATATTGAGTTTCCTGTTCCATTCAATAATAAACCAGAACCTTGATTTTATCCATGGCTCTTCTCACTATAATCTTCATCCTATTTCTTGCTCATTTGTTTATAAAACTTAAACATTTTTTGAAATCTTTTCTATCTCTCCATGAGAGCTTGGATTCCTAGATGCAATTTCTGACATAAAGATTTTTATAAAAGGGATGTATAGGAGAATGGATTGACCTAAACATATTATAGGAGTGAGAAGAAAGGGTATGGTCTCTACCATAGTCTGGCTTTAACATGGAACCAGTGGAACGCTTGAAAACATATTCCAATCAAAGTGGGTCAACATTGGTCAAGGGTTCTAGCATATTTTATTCCTCTACCAATCAACCATTTGGCACTGGTGGGCCCTGAGGCAGTGGGAATATCCACCAGGTGTGACAGCTCTCATTTAATCTGGTACAAATATCCAGAGAAGGATGGTGGTTGAGCTGTTAGCAGCCCACACTTCAGTCAGATAGAACATGGGTCACTGATCTAGTGGAGAATATTAATGCTGGACAAAACATTTTCCACCATACGTGAATCCCCACTGACATCAACACTTTTCAGGTTTCCTTACTTTTACAACTAAATCATTGGTATAACCTTACTGCTCTCTCACTTCAAAATTTTCACCCTCACTATACGTGAAGTATCATCCTAAAATTCAATATTCACTGCATCATTTATTGGTTTAAAAGACCTTTCTATATTTTTCACATTGTCCTTAGCATCAAGCCTTAACATGGCCATAAGACTCTTCTTGATATTCCTCCTTCTTGTCTTTCCAGGTTCATATCTTGCTTTTTGGCCTTTTTGCCTTCTCAGTGCTCAGTACAGTGGCTTGCACACAATAGGGATTCACTAATTAATTTGTTATATATTCCCTCTCCTAGGGATACTTTCACCAAAATCTCATGCTTATTCACCCTGTGGACTCCTTTTCATCTTTGAGGCCCCAAGCTTTATGTATTTTACTGAGAAAGTCTTTCCTTAACCTTTCCTGACTTTGCCACTTATCCTTCCCATGTGCTTTCATAGAACCCCATGCTATTGTAATTTCTGCTTTCTGGCAGTCTCCCAAAGAATCATAATCTCTGAAGCTCTTCTGTATGGCAGGACCTAGGCTTCTGTCTTTTTTTTTTTTTTTTTTTTTTTTACCACCATATCCCAGCAAAATCACAGTACCTGATTACCTACTTGGGCTCAATATATTTGTGGCTTAATGAGGGAAAGGAGGAAGAATTAGGAAATATTCACCTTAAAATTGGTTTATGTAGAATCACACATTTTATCAAAACATTTAATAATGAAATGTTACCAAAAATTAAGCTGTTTAACAATGAAATATAACATAAATAGCCCACATTCAAAAGACAATGAAACCTTGAGGACAGCAGAGTTTATACAAAGTTATAATATTTGCTCATATGCTGGGAATCTTTCTTTCACTTTCTTCATCATTCCTGAGTTTAAGCAATAGTAGATAAAAAAACTTGTTCCCTCATAATATCTAGTTAAAACCTGTTCTTCCATGCTATCTAGTTAAATTTTTCCTTAGAATCTGGATCAGATAAAATTAAGAAATAATTCCCAATTCTTCTATACTACACTTTTTCTGTGTTAGAGAACAATTATGCATAAAACACAGTTTTCCCATATAACACCTTATTATTAAAAATTTCTATAGTTGTGGAATATTTTTCTACAATTGAAGGTAGCACATTTTTATAAATTTACTATTATTTATAATCCATAGTTTAATTTAGGTTTCACTGCATACTGTAGTTCCATGGATTTTGTATATAAATTCTGTTACCTTATATACAATCAAAACTTTCCTCTTTTAATCATATTCAGATATACATTTCAGTGCTGTTAATTATGTTCACAAAGTTGTACTACCATCACCACCATCCATAACCAAAACATTTCCATCATTCTAAAAAGTATGGAGAACTTCACAGATTTGTAAGTCATTTGGTGCAGGGGCCATGCTACTCTCTGCATTCCAATTTTAGTGTAAGTGCTTCCAAAGTGAGCATTTTCCATAATATTTTTATGCTATATATTTTGTCCAAATTATTCATGTAAATTATACTTTTGTACTTCCATTCAGGAATTATTTTGTACCACCCATTGTGATACCTTGCAAAAAATAATTACATCTCACTATCAAGTACTGCATTAAGTATGACAGCATATTTAACAAATAGAAAATTTGCCTAACATTCAAATATTTCATTATTTTAACGATTTTTCTATTTTGGATTATAAACATGAGATGGGTTGAGTGATCAAAACAAATTTGTTCTGAATCCTATAAGGAATTTTAGAAGCATATAATATCCTCATTATGTCTCACTCTAATACTAAATAACAGTTGTTTTTAAAGTCCTGAATTACAGTTATTTCTAATGATGTTGCAGTCAATTAATGACCATGAATTTGATATATATAAATGAATAGTTATTAATGAAATATTATAAGATTTTTATCCCAAAATAATGAAATTAATACACAAAGTGTCCAACAGAGTCTCTGGCTCAATAAAGTGTTGTTATTATAATTATTTGACCTTTCTGTCATGGTTGTCTGGTAGTGTCTGAAAACAGTTAGAAGCATGATTGTGAAATCAGCCAGAAAATGTGTCTGTTTTGTATGTTCCCTTTTTTGTCAGTTTTCTCATTTGTAAAATGGGGATAATAACAATGCTTAAATCCTTGGATTACTATTGATATTTTTCTCATTAACAATGTATTTTATTATTTTTTTAACTTTATTAGAGGAAAATTCTAGAAATTCATATACATGGATGAAAACAATAAAGCTAAGCCCCAATCTAGCAGAATTTTCCAAATAAGAAAAAAAAAATTGTCCTCACTTAGATTTTCTTCAATTCTTTGTACTCATTTCTCCTTCCTTTGATGCACTGTCATGATTAGTTTTTCATTCTCCCCAAATTATTCCCTGTTGAGCTCATACCAAACATTCTTTTACATTTTCTTCAGTTTAAATGTTGTTGGGCTCCAGAAATATTTAAATATCATCTGACTAGCTTTCCTACTGCACAGTTTCCTCACAGCATTTTTCATCTGGTCATTTCTTAAGGTATAAATTAAAGGATTTAACATGGAAATTATGAAGGTGTAGAATACAGCAACTGCTTTATCAATGGGTAAAGTAGTTGCAGGTCTCCTATACACAAATATGCAAGGCACAAAGAATAAGATGACCACTGTGATGTGAAAGGCACAGGTGGACAGGGTTTTGCATCTCCTTTCTAAGCTGTGGTTTCTTAGGGAGCACAGGATGACCATATAAGAGATCAGCAAGAAGAGGAAATTTAACAGGCAAAGGACACCACTCTTAGCAGCTACAAAAAGCCCTGGTGTGTCAGTGAAGGCAAGATTGAGGAAAGGGCTCAGATCACACATGAGGTGATCTATGATATTAGGACCACAGAAGGGTAATTGGAACGTGAAAAGGATCTGTATGGTTCCATGAAGTAAACCTCCCATCCATGATACTCCTACTAGCAGACCACACAACCACCGGTTCATGATGGTTGTATAGTGCAAAGGCTTACAAATGGCCACAAACCAGTCATGGGCTATCACAGTAAGGAGGATAACTTCAGAACCCCCAAAGAAATTTTCCCCAAAGACTTGGGTCATACATCCTTTGAATAGGATGGTCTTCTTTTCACGGAGTGAAACTATGATCAGTTTTAGAATATTGACAGAGGAATAACAGGCATCTATAAAGGAAAGATAGACCAGGAAATAGTACATTGGGGAAACTATTGATGGACTGGCAATGATGGTGACCACAATGAGCATATTTCCTACCACTGTGATGACGTAGATGACAAAAAAACACTGCAAATATGATTTTCTGCATTTCTGGATTCTTTGTAAGCCCCAGTAGAACAAATTTTGTCATATTGTTTCTATTCTCCATGAATTTCATGTGACCTTATTTACATTTTCTGAAAAGAAAAATTATTATGAATACATATTTGAATTTTTAAAACTTCCCCATTATGAAAAATAATGGCAGATTTCTATTTATTTGTCAGTTCTTATGTGTTGTTTTAAGGTTGGAGAAAAAGTTTATTAATTCTTAGAACTTACTAAAACTGCTTCCCAGGTGAAATTATGTTAAAATTATAGGTAAGAAGAAATTTTGCAATCACATAGGGCAGAAGATTCTGTGCTCATTGATGCCTAATTTAAAACTAATGGCTAGTATAAATATTTTCTAGGGCACCCTGGAAAGATACATAAAAGATGGAAGTCTATGGCTGTAAAACTAAGGAATTTGCTATTCCTTCTGTAGAAAATGGAGAATCATGGAAGATATTGAAAATATGAGTTGAAGGATTTAGAGAAATTTGGAAAAAGAGGAATATTGGGTTATTGGGATATTATGAAGATCTTTTGTGTGTCTTGGAGGAAAAATGGCCTATGATTCAGAAAGGAGATGAATATCTGAGACAGAGAAAGAAGTTGGGAAAATATTTGTAGTAGTTGACATAAGAAATAACAGGGTATTCGTGACGGTAATGAAAGAAAGAATTTTAAAAAGCTACTGTAAAGCATTCATAATGTTTTTAGTCTGAATAGAACTAACTTTATGATAGCTAATAAAATATATCTTTCAATGATTATTTGCTATGTATACAGCATGTAGGTAAGAGCTTTGTACATGTGATCTCATTTATTCCTTCTAACAACCCTTGTGGTTGGAACAGCTTACCCATTTTTACATGAGTTAAGAGTAAAGAGTCTCAGACACTAAAGATAATAATTACAATAGCAGTGATAATATTACCTAATACTTACTGAGTATTTTGTGTTCTAAGATTTTTGCAAACATTGGCTATTTAATACTACAAATCTTTGAGATGGGTAATTTTATTTTTCTTCTGCTTATTTTACACACCAGCAATTTTACAAAGAGATGTTCAGTATCAATCCCAAAATCAGGCAGCAAACAAAAGCAGAGTCAAAGTTAGGTTTTAGATTATTTTGCATTTTTCCTCCAATTTCTTCAACCAATATTCTATGTTGTTATAACAAACAATACTGAATAGTAATCTTCTTTATATATTACCATAATGATTATTATTTTGATACTGGTTCAGAGGTACTTTCATCAGTGTGTGTGTGTGTGTGTGTGTGTGTGTGTGTGTGAGAGAGAGAGAGAGAGAGAGAGAGAGAGAAAAGAGAGAGAGAGAGAGAGAGCGAGAGAGCACCTATGTGTGTATATATGCTTCTTGGATGTCTTAAATATTTAAGACAATGTGATATAGCTTTCATGAAAGACCTCTTAATCTTGGCCATTCCCTAAGTCCCTGATCTCCCCTCCCCTATCTCTCTTTCTGTTATTCCCCTTAGAGACTTCTGAAAATGACTATCACAGAAGTTAAGAGTTTTGGGTTTAGAATCAGAAAGACCTGCTAAAATCCTGGTTCTTCCACTTAAAGTTCTCTTATATGGGGTACATTCCTTGGTATCTTACATCCTGTACATCAGAGTAATAACATCCTTCTCACAGATTGTTCTGTGAATTGAAAGAGCATATGTGAACATATCCAGCACAGGGCTGGAGAAATACATAGGCTTTCACATATTCCACTTTATGACTGTGTAAGCATCTAGAGATCAGAAGAACTGACACATACAGAAATAATAGAGTGGTACATTTAACGATATAATAAGATCAAGGAGAAAAACCCCTGAATTTATCTTAAAAGAATTACAGTGACTCTAATTATCCAAATCATAACAGCAGTCTATCCCATGAAGGATTTTTCATATTCATGCTTGTAACTAAATTTATTGGCTGGTTTTTATGTCATTTCTTATTCATATATCTGTTTGTTGTTGTGTGTATTTAAATGTTGTTTCAATCCTTATGATTAGTGTTGATTATTAAAGGAGATTTTTTTTTCAAGATTAAAGAATAGTAGCAGAAAGAGATCTCAGTTACAGTCCTGGAAATTGCTTAACCTCCATGAGCCACAATATTTTTAATCGTTAATTAAGGATGCATTTATATGCTGAGTTTGGCTTAGAGAGAGGCCACATTTGAGCAGCAAGGAGGCTGTCAGGAGGTAATTCTTAGGTATCCTATAATACTAAGCCAGGTTTCAATTTCAAAAGTAGAGGTTTATAAGTACAGTCATCAATATGAAGGGCCAATCAATGAGCCATCCTCCTTCACTAGTCACTGTCCTTGTACTCAGGGTATTCTTGCTGGCCCATTAGAGAATGTGGCAGAGCTCCCCCAGTACTGGAATTCAATATTCTTATGTTTATTTGTGAATATCCACACACAGTTACAGTGTCCCATGAAAACATGAACACTTTCATATGTCTTATAGGTATGCCCCAGTGGAACCTCCTCTGATGCATCCCCCATCAGTGACACCCCACACCAATGATCCTCCCCTGCCAGAGTTGTAACCCTTCTGTGATCCAAAACTTCTTCAAAAATGAAGCCAACAGAATAACTAAGTACTATTAATAATATAGTGAATAATAATGGTGATTTTAAAAAGAGCAAATAAAATACAAAAAATTTTAAAATAATTTTGAAATAATAAAAAATATAAAATTTAAAAAAATGACTATGTCATTCTTCACTGAAAGACATGTTGTCTTGTAAGTACAGTGACATTTTCTTACATTTATTCCCCCTGTGTCTTATTTTTTTTTCATTTTGTCTTCAAAGAAGCTTTAGGTTACAGAAAAGTCACATATAGAATATAGGGCATTCCCATATACCCAACATCCTCACCCTTTCCACATTTCCCCTTTTATTCACATTTTACATATCAATGGTACATTTGTTAAAATTGATGTACAAATATTGAAACTGCTACATGATTTACATTATGATTTACATCTTGAACCATGCACTTTTATAAATTTTGATGAAATTTAACATGGCCTGTATCCATCATTGCAAGACCATGTAGAACAATTCCCCCATCTCAAAAATACTCCATTTTCCATCTATTATATTCCTCTTTCCCCCTCCCCTCAGGACCCAAGGTAACCACCAAGCTTCACTCCTTGAAGAACAAGATTCATAGTTACTTGCAACAACATAGAAGGCTTGACATACTGGCCTGCCTCAAAAGACTCCTGCCCCACTAGTTGAGAACATAGGAGGACACCCCTGGAAAGGAGTCCAACAACTTCCCACTCATTGTGTGAGTCTACACCCACTGATACAACACAATAGGAAACGATGAACACTCACACATTCCCTAGAAGCCTGCCTCCAGTGTGTTCTCTCCCCAATGCTCCCCACATCCAATACCTTAAACCAGTAAGTCTCCCCTGCCATATTTGCCAAAGAAGATTCCCAACATTGTGGATTCAACCACATAATTACAAATCCTCAAAGTTCAACTGCTCCCTCCCCCAACCCTCCCCCTAGGTCTGTGAACAGTCCAATCCACCCTCTCCACCCTATCACCCTCACAAACCAGCACCATCCAACTCAATATTATCACTGCACCACTTTCATGCCAATCCATGGCAAAATTAGTCCCTTTTTGTCTTACAATAGATTTTGCCCACATGGGCACTGGCTCACAACCTTCTTCTCCCTTTCTGTCTCCTGTAAACCTGTCTTACAGAGTCTAGCTCTGTGAGTTTGCTCAATTTTCTTAATTCATAAGAGTGAAGTCATGTAATATTTGCCCTCCAGTGCCTGGCTTACTTCACTCAACATAAGGTCTTCAAGATTCATCCATGTTATCCCATTTGTTAATACTACACTCCTTCTTACAACTCAGTAATATTCCATTGTATGTATATACCACAATTTCTTTACTCATTCATCTGTTGATGAACATATGGGTTGGTTCCTGCTTTTAGCATTAGTGAATAATGCCACTATGCTGTGTATATATCTTTTTGTGTTCCAACTTTAAATTCTTCTGTGTAGGTACCTAGCAGTGGGACTGCTGGATAATAAGGAAATTCTATAGTTAGCTTCCCGAGGAACTGAAAACTGTTCTCCACAATGGCTGCACCATTCTACATTCCCACAAGCAGTGGATAAGTGGTCCCATTCCTCCACATCCTCTCCAACATTTGTAGTCCTCTGTTTTTTGAATAGTCACCAGTCTAATGGGTATAAGATGATATATCATTGTGGTTTTGATTTGCATTTCCCTAATACCTAGTGATGTTGAACACCTTTTTAGCCCTTTGTATTTCTTTGGACAAGTGTCTTATCAAATCACTTGCCCATTTGTAAATGTGTTGTTTGTCTTTTAACTTTCGAGGTGTAGGAATTTTTTATATGCTGGATATTTGGCCCCTATCAGATATAAGGTTGCCAAATATTATCCCCCATTGAGTAGTCTGCCTATTCACTTTTTTTTTTTTTTTTTTTGTCAAATTTGCACCTTTGGGGTGCAAATGTTTTTTTAATTTTGAGGAGTTCCCATTTATCTATTTTTTCTTTTGTTGCTTATGTTTTCTGTGTAAAGTTCATGAAACCACTTCCTAATACAAGATCCTGTAGATATTTCCCTTCATTGTCCAAGATCATTATGGTCTTGGCTTCTATATTTAGATCTTTGATCTTTCTTGAGTTCATTTTTGTATAAGGTGTGAGATGGTGTTCCTCTTTCATTCTTTTGTATATAGATATCCAGTTCAACACCATTTGTTGAAGAGGACATTTCCTATCAATTGAATGGGCTTAGTGGCCTTGTCAAATAACAATTGACTATATATGTGAGGATCAATATCAGAACTCTTATTTTGGTTCCATTGGTCAGTACGTCTATCCTTGTGCCAACACCATGCAGTTTTGACCACTGTAGTTATCTAGTATCGTTTAAAGTCAGGTAGTATGATTTCTCTGATTTCATTTTCCTTTTTAAATATGTCTTTGGCAATTCAGGGCCCCTTGCCCTTCCAAATAAATTTCATAGTTAGTTTTTCAAACTCAGTAAAAAAAGCTGTGGTAATTTTTATTGGGATTATTGTAAATCTGTAAATGAGTTTGGTTGGATAGACATCTTAATGATGTTTAGTCTTCCTATCCATGAACAGGGAATATTTTTCCATTTATTTAATTTTTCTTGGATCCTTTAACAATGTTGTGTACATTTCTGCTTACAAGTCATTTACATCTTTAGTTAAATTTATTCCTAGGTATATGATTTATTTAGTTACTATTGTAAATTGGATTTTTTGCTTGATTTCCTCTTCAAGATTGCTTGTTATTGGTGTAGAGAAATGTTACTGAGTTTTGCACATTCTTGTTATAACGTGCCACTTTATTAAACACATTTATAAGCTCTAGAAGCTTTGTTGTCTGGGCTTTCAAAGTATGGGATCATGTCATCTGCAAATAGTGAAATTTTTACTTCTTCCTTTCCAATTTGCAAGCTTTTTATATCTTATTCTTGCCTAATTGCTTGAGTGAGTACTTCTAACACAATGTTTAATAAGAGCAGTGACAGTGAGCATCCTTGTCTTGTTCCAGATCTTAAGGGGAAAGCTTTTTGGATTTCACCATTGAATATAATGTTAGCTGTAGGTTTTTCACATATATCATTTATCATGTTGAGGAAGTTTCCTTCTATTCCTATCTTTTGAAGTGTTTTTATCAGGAAATGGTGCTGTATTTTGTTGAATGCTTTTTCTGCATCTATAGAGCTGATCATGTGATTTTTTCTTTCCATCTGTTTATGTGGTGTATTACATTGATTGATTTTATTATGGTGAACCATCCTTGCACACCAGGGATGAACACCAATTGGTCATGGTATATAATTTATTTGATGTGTTGTTGAATAAGATTAACAAGTATTTTCTTGAAGATTTTAGCATCTAGATTCATTAGAGAGATTGGTTTATAGTTTTCCTTTCTTGTGGCATCTTTGTTTGGCTTTGGTATTAGGGTGATGTTAATCAATGTTCCCTCCACTTCTATTTTTGTGAAGAATTCAAGCAAGATTGGTGTTAGTCCTTTACAAAATGTTTTGTAGAATTCACCTGTGAAGCCATCTGGTTCTGGGCTCCTGTTAGTTATTTTTCTTTTAATCTTTTTAGTTGTTCTTACACTCTACTCCAACTCTCTCTCTCCTGTTTTTTTCCCTTCAACTTGCAGAGCTCCCTTTAATATTTCTTGATGAACAGGTTTCTCATTGTCATACTCTCTTCATTTCTTTTTATGTCTGAGTATTTGGAACTCTCCCTCATTTTTAAATGCCAGTTTTGCTGGATAAAGATTTCTTGGCTGGAAGATTGTTCTTTTAACTCCTTAACTATGTAATTACCTTGCCTTCTTGCCTCCATTTTTTCAGATGAGAAATCAGCATTTACTCTTATCACGCTTCCATTGTATGTGTTGGATCTTTTTTCTCTTGCTATTTCAGTATTCTCTATAAGTCTAAGTATTAGACAATTTGGCAAGTATATGTCTTGTGGTTGGTCTATTAGGATTTATACTGTTTGGGGTGTGCTACACTTCCTGGACATGTATGTTCATGTTCCTCAGTAGAGTTGGGAAATTTTCAGCCACTATTTCCTCCAACAACTTGCTGCTCCCTTTCCATTCTCTTCACCCTCGTCCCCTGGGATGCCTATAATGTATATGTTTGTGAGTTTTGTGTTGTCATTCAAGCACATAAAACCATTCTGGATTTTTTCTGTCTTTTTATCTATCTGTTCTACTAGCTGTCTGATTTCCGATGTACTATCTTCCATGTTGCTGATTCTCTCCTCTTCCTCTTCAATTCTGCTGTTGTGCTTCCAATATAGTTTTTATTTCTTCCATTGTGCCATTCATCACCTTCATATCTGTTACTTTTTTATGTATGTTTACGATATCTTCAGTATGTTCTCTCAGTGTCTTCTTAATACCCTTAATTGCTTTCTTCAGCTCATTAGTTGATTCATGATATTTGTTTGGAGATCTCTGATCAGTTTCCCAAGTTCTTCATCTTCTCCTGTTTTTTAGTTTGTTCACTAGACTGGTCATGACTTCCTATTTCTTAGTATGGCTTGTATTTTTTTTTTTTTAATACCTAGGCATCTGTTTTTCTTGATGGATTTATCTGGTTGGTTAGCTTCTCTTTCTACTCTAGGGTTTTATTTTTTTGTTTTTGTGCATGGCATGGTTTTGCTTTGATACATTTTTCCTCTTATTCTATTTCCTTGCTGTTGTCTATGTACTGGTTTTCCCTTGGTTTCTTCATCTTTCCAGTACCTTACTAGATGACCCAGAGCACCTCCCCATTCTATATATATATGCAAAGCAGCTCCTTTAAATAGATCACTGCCATCTCTCTGCTTATCTTTGTGAGAGGATCAGACTTTGCCTACCTACTTCATTGCCATTTTCCCGGAAGAGTCTGTTAATTATCTCTTAAAATTATATAAGAGTGTGTTAGTGTATGTGTATGTTTGTGTTAATTTAATGTATGGATTCTATATTATTTGCTATATATGAGATCATGTCACCTTTACATAAAGATACTTTTAATTCTTCCTTTCATATTTGAATGCTTTTTCTTTCTTTTCTTCTTTAATGCCCTGGGTTAGCATTTCTAGTAAAATGCTGAATAATTAGTGGTGAGAACAGACATCCTGTATTCTGCCTAATTTTATTAGTAAAGTGTTTAGTATTTCACTATTAAGTATGTTTTTAGTTTTGAGGATTTCATAGGTTTCCTTTACCACATTGAAGTAATTTCCCTTTTTCAAAATTTCTTGAAAATTTTTATAAGGAAAAATGGTTAGATATTGTCAAATGCTTTTCAAAATAAATGAGTTGATAATGATGTTTATTTTCTTTCATTTAATTAAAGTGGTGTATTGAACTGAATTATTTCATGACTATGATAAATCCCAGTTGTCATGTCATACAATTATTTATTTATTTATTTATTTATTTTTTTTATTTTTTATTTTTTAAAGGATTTATTTATTTATTTACTTTTATCCATTTTTACACCCCTCCCCCCCGTTTTTGCTGTTTCTGTGTCCATTCGCTGGGCAACTCTGTGTCCATTTTCTGCCCTCTCTTCTCATCCTTCTCTTCCTGTCTTCACTGGGATTCGATCCTTGGAATCTCTGATGTAGGAGAGAGGCATCCTGCCCACGCCACCTTAGTTGCTGGTTTTTCGGTGCGTCTCATCTTGCCTCTCCCTTGTGTCACTCTCCTATTATGTCATCATCTTGCTGTGTGGCTCGCGGGAACTGGTGGTGCACCCGCGCACAGGGCCTGGCGGCCCACGCACCTTCTATATATTTTTAAAATTTTTACCAGGAGGTCCCGGGGATCGAACCCAGGTCCCTCCATATGGGAGATGGACGCCAACCAGATATAGCCCCCTGCTATATCTCTTAAGGTTGACCAGAGATACCTAGAGTTACAGTCTTTTCCCATACAGGATGGTCATATAATAAATCAGGCTTAGTTTATCACCAGCATTCTAAAAACCAAACCTAGGGAGGAAAACGAGGTCTGGGGACACATGCATGGTTTCTAATATAGCGAATGTTTAGCCCACCCTGATTATCACAGAATCAGGACAGTGAGAATATTCGCAGACAATTATTTAAATATAATTTTAGATTGGGTTTTCTAGTATTTTGTTGAGCAATTTTATGTATATATTCAAATGGTATTAATCTCAAGTTTTAATTTCTGTGATTTAGGAACTTTTTCATCATAATTTCTTTAAATATACTTTTTGTCCCATTCTCTCTCCCATATCTGTAACTCCTATTATGCATATGTTGGGACACTTATAGATGTCACAAAATATCTTAAGCACTGTTGCTTCTTCTGAATATCATTTTATAAAAGATAAAGTTATTATTTATTTATTATTTATTTGTTTATTTATTTATCTCTCCCCCTCCATCATTGTTTATTTATTTATTTAATTTATATTTCATTGTGTATAAAAATCAAAATTTTCACAATACATTCAATTATTTGTAAAATGATATATAAATATATATGCATATATGTGCATTTGCTTACAAAAATGTTATTTGTGTATATATATATTTATACACATATACATATATATATTTATGTATATATATATATGTGTATATATATATATATATATTTAAGAGATGCTTAGATTACCTAAATATTACATGGAACCTACAGGGATTCCCATGTTCCCCACCTCCCACCCCTCCCAACACATCCCACACAAACATCTCCCACAAGTGTGGCCCATCACCCTCAACGGACTTGAACATCCTGGGGCCTTGCCATCAACCATAGACGACAGTTCACATCTTAGACCACACTCTCTCCCACACAGTTCTGAATGGTATGTGCTGATTTAAAATAGCCTACATCCGTTGCCACAATGGCACTCAGGACAACCTACAAATCCTGAAAAAGCCACTGTATTTCAACTGCATATCCCCTCCCTGCCCTGAAAGTATCCAGTGGCAACTGACTCCAAATCACTGTTATAATTACTTCCAATGCTAGAATCACCATATGTGTACAACAGAATACCATCAAGTCCACTCTAGTCCATAGTTCTTCTCCCAATCCTGAGGGAACTGGGATGGTGAGGTCCACTCCACCTCCAAGTGAGAGAGGGCTTACATCCCATGGATATGGTGGGTGGGATGATCCTGCCTGCAGATGCAGGCCTTCTCCATTCCCTGGCATGGCCGTTGCCCATCGTTGTCTCATCGCCAGGTGACTTGGATGAGTCCCCTGAGCTGTAGGGTAGGAGTTGCAGCTCCACCGAGATTCCACACACACCTGGAACATAGGTAGGCCAGAGGCTTCAGTCTCTGGAAGTATACCTAAAAACTCCAGCATCACATATGGGTTTGAATAGAAGGGACTGATGAACCATGTGCAGGGAGGACTTATTTGAGTCCAATGCTGTCACTCTCAGAAGCACAGATTCCAAAATAGAGCCCACTGATAAGGCATCAGTCTCTGGGGCTATCCCCCCTTATATAGGACCTGGGTGTCTCCAGAGCTCTCAGGAGCCCCTCTGTGTGGGATGATATGCACTTTGATGATCTATGAGCTCCTACTGATGTGTGTGTAAGCATTACCTCTGGGATAACCTCCCAACTCTCTTTCAAGTCTCTTAGCCACTTGCATTCATTTGCCTTTACCTTTTCCCCCTTTTACTCAAGGTCCTTTTCCAGTCGTGTTGCCAATTGGCAATTGGTATTAATCCCTTGTTGCCAGGGAGGCTCATCCCCGGGACTCATGTCCAACATTGTGGGAAGGTAATGCATTCATATGCTGAGTTTGGCTTAGAGAGAGGCCACATTTGAGCAACAAGGAGGCTCTCAGGTGGCAACCCTTAGGCACTCCATAACAGTAAGCTAAGTTTCAGTTACAAGAGCAAAGACTCATAAGGGTAGTCATCAATAAAAAGAACTCATCAGTGGGCCATCCTCTTTTGATAGACACTGTCCCTGCCCTCAGAGGATTGTTTCTGCTCCCTTGGAGAATGTAACAGAGATCTCCAGGCTAGGAATTCAGATTCCCTCATTTATTCAGTGATTGTCCACCCACCGTGAACATTGCCCATCCTTTGCTCTTTTGAACAATTTTGTATATCTTTCATGTATAGTCGGATGAACTTACTCCCAGGAACCCCCCGTTCCATACACCCCCCACCAATAATCCCCTGCAGTACCCATTGTAACCCTTGTGTGATCTAAATCTTCCATGAACATGTAGTCCATAAAATAATCAAATACATTTAATAGGGAAAAAACAATGATAAGCTTAAATGCAAGAGACAAACATTAGGAAAATCAGGAAAAAAAATGAAAAAAACAAACAAACAATAAAACAAAAAACAAAACAAAACAAAACAAAATATAATTAGTGGATTGGGACATTCAAAGAAATGGGGAAAAAGCAAAAGAAATGCCTTTAAAAATATATATATATATATATTCTTTTTTTTTCATTTTATCACTGTGTTATCAGATGTCTGGTGTGCCATGACTCCTTCCCCCTCTCAATCCAAGGTGTCTCCCAAATTTTCATTTAATTTTCAAAGAAGTTTTAGGTCACAGCAAAGTCACACACGGAATACCAGAGTCTCCCAGATACCAAACCACCACCCTCTTCCCCACCCCATATTAAAGGCTCCCCCCCATGTTTTTTGGATGTTAGCATTGTTATAATTGTTATACAGATAGCAAAATATAGCAACTAACATTGTCAATGATATACAGTATAGTTTACAATTTAGATGATACAGTTTAATAAGTTTTCTTGATATTTAACATATCCTGTGTCCATTAGTGTAAGGTAATGAAAAACCTTTCTCATGACCACTAAATACCCCAATAGATCTTAACTGTTTCTTCCTCACCACCCTCCTGGGATATATGACACTCCCCTGTCTTGACTCATGGAATGTCAAGATTCATAGTTACATGGCCTGGATATTTGAACCTGCCCTTCCTAATCTACCCACCTGTCAATGCTGCACCACCAAAACCAGTCATATCACTACCCATCTGTCCTATCCTTCAATATGCCACTATACTCTAACCTTTACCATAGATTATGTCCATATGGATGATGGCTCAAAACCTGCTCTTCTCTGTCTCTCCCTTATTAACTGATCTTTCAGACTATGGTTCTCAGACACTGCTCACTTTCCTCATTTCAAATCAGTGAGGTCATATACTGTTCATTCTTCAGTGACTGGCTTGCTTCACTCAACATAAGGTCTTCAAGATTCATCCACGTTATTCCATGTGTTAGCACTTTATTCCTTCTTACAGCTGAGAAATATTCCATTGTATGTGTGTACCACATTTTGCTTATCCATTCGTCTGTTGATGGGCACCAGGGCTGATTCCAAATTTGACAATGGTGAACAATGCTGCTATGAACATTGGTGTGCATACATGTGTTTGTGTCTTTGTTTTCAGTTCTTCTGGTTATATACCCAGCAGTGGAATTGCTGGATCATACGGAAGATCTATTGTTAGTTTTCTGAGGAACCGCCAAACTGGCCTCCACAGTGGCAGGATCATACCACAGTCCCACCAGCAGTGGATGAGGGTTCCTATTCCTCCACATCCTCTCCAACATTTAGTGTCTCCTGTTTTTTTTAATAGCTGCCATTCTGATGGGTGTAAGATGGTATCTCATTGTAGTTTTGATTTTCATTTCCCTGATAGCAAGCGATGTTGAGCATTTTTCATGTGCTTTTTAGCCATTTGTATTTCTTCCTTGGAGAAGTGTCTTTTCAGGTCACTTGCCCATTTTTTAAATGGGTTGTTTGTCCTTTTATTTCGAGGTGAAGGATTTCTTTATATATGCAGGATATTAGGCTCCTATCAGATATATGGTTGCCAAATATTTTCTCCCATTGGGTAGGCTGCCTTTTTATTTTCTTAATAACATCCTTTGTGGTGCAGAAGTTTTAAATTTTGATAACATCCCATTTATCTATTTTTTCTCTTGCTGCTTGTGTTTTGGCTATGAAGTTCATTTAATCATTTCCTATTACAAGGTCCTGTAGATGCTTCCCTACATTATCTTCCAAGGACTTTATGGTTTTTTCTCTTATATTTAGATCTTTGATCCATTTTGAGTTGATTTTTGTATAAGGTGTGAGATGGTATTCTTCTCTCATTCTTTTGGATATGGATATCCAGTTCTCCAAGCACCACTTTTTAAAGAGGCCATTCTCTCCCAACTGAGTGGGCTTCGTGACTTTGTCAAATATCAGATAACTGTATATGCGAGTATCTATATCAGGACTCTCAATTCGTTTCCATTGGTCAGTAGGTCTATCCTTGTGCCAATACAATGCAGTTTGGGTCACTGTAGCTTTGTATTATGTTTTAAAGTCTTGAAGTGTGATACTGCCAACTTCATTTTTCTCTTTCAATATGTCTTTGCCAATTCGGGGCCTCTTAACTCTCCAAATATATTTTGTGGTAAGTTTTTCCAGTTGCTTAAAAAATACAGTATTGAGTTTTATTGGGATTGCAATAAATCTGTAGATTAGTTTGGGTAGGATAGACATCTTGATGATGTTTAGTCTTCCTAACCATGAACAGGGATATTCTCCCATTTATTTAAGTCTTCTTTGATTTCCTTTAACAGTGTTGTGTAGTTTTCTGTGTATAAGTCCTTTACATCTTTAGTTAAATTTATTCCTAAGTATTTGATTCTTTTAGTTACTATTGTAAATGGTATTTTTTTCCTGATTTCCTCCTCAGTTTGTTCATTATTGGTGTATAGAAATGCTACTGATTTTTGAGCATTGATCTTATAGCCTGCAACATTACTGAACTCCTTTATAAATTCTAAAAGCCTTGTTGTATTTTTCTCAGGGCTTTCTATGTATAGTATCATGTCATCTGCAAATAATGAAATTTTTACTTCTTCTTTTCCAATCTGGATGCCTTTTATGTCCTTTTCTTGTCTCAGTTCTCACACAAGTAATTCTAAGACAATGTTAAATAGGAGTGGTGATAGTGGGCATCTTTCTCTAGTTCCCAATCTCAGAGGGAAGACTTTTAGGATTTCACCGTTGAAAATGATTTTAGATTTGGGTTTTTCATATACAAGCTATATCATATTTGGAAAGTTTCCATATATTCATATCTTTTGTAGCACTTTTATGAGGAAAGTGTGCTGTATTTTGTCGAATGCTTTTTCTGCATCAATAGAGATGATCATGTGATTTTTTTCTTTCAATCTGTTTATGTGGTGTATTACATTGATTGATTTTCTTATATTGAGCCATCCGTGCAAACCCAGGTTGAAACCCACTTGGTCATGCTGTATTATCTTTTTGATATGCTGTTGAATGCGATTAGCAAGTATTTTGTTGAGGATTTTAGCATCTAGGTTCATTAGAGAAGTTGGTCTGTAATTTTCCTTTCTTGTGGTATCTTTATTTGGTTTTGGTATTAGGGTAATGTTGGCATCATGGAATGAGTAGGCAATATTCCTTCTAGTTCTATTTTTTGGAAGAGCTTAAGTAGAATTGGTTTTAGCTCTTTCCGGAATGTTTCGTAGAATTCAGCTGTGAAGCCATCTGGTCCTGGGCTCTTCTTAGTTGGGAGGTTTTTGATGACAGAATCTCTCTCTTGTAATTGGATTGTTGAGTTCATCTATTTCTTCTTTCATCAATGTAGGCTGTTTGTGTGTTTCTAGAAACTTGTCCATATCCTCTAAATTATCATTCTTGTTGGCATGTAATTTTTCAACATATCCTCTTATGGTACTCTTTATTTCTGTTGGGTCAGTATTGATATCCCCTTGCTCATTCCTTATTTTATGTATTTGCATCTGTTATCTCTTTTTCTTTGTTAGTCTGGCTAAGGGTTTGTTAATTTTATTGATATACCTGAAGAACCAGCTTTTGGTTTTGTTTATTGTTTCCAGTGCTTTCTTATTCTCTATTTCATTTATTTCTACTCTAATCTTTGTTATTTCCTTCTTTCTACTTCCTTTAAGTTTAGTTTGTTGTTGTTTTTCCAATTCCTCCAAGTGTGCAGTTAGGTCTTCATTATAGCTCTTTCTTCTTTTTTAATATATTTATTTATGGCAATTAACTTCGCTCTCAGGACTGCTTTCGCTACATCCCATAGGTTTTGATATGTTGTATTGTCATTTTCTTTAGTTTCAAGATAGTTAATGATACTTTTGAGATTTCCTCTTTGAGCCACTGTTTGCCTAAGAGTGCTTTGTTTTACTTCCATATCCTTGTGCCTAACCTGTTTCTCTGGGCCTTATTGATTTCCAATTTCATTCCATTGTGGTCAGAGAAATTACATTGTATAATCTCAATCTTTCTGAATTCATTGAGAGTTGTTCTGTGGCCTAGCATGTGGTCTATTTTGGAGTATGTTCCATGCGCACTCGAGAAGAATGTAAATCCCGCTGTATTTGTGTGTAGTGTTCTGTATATGTCTATTAAGTTCAGATCTTCTAATGTATTGTTGAGTGCCTTAGTTTCATTATTGAGTCTCTGTCTAGATGTTCTGTTTAATGATAGTGTTGTGTTGAAGTCCCCTGCTATAATTGTAGAAGAATTTAGTTCTCCTGTTAGTTTTTCCAGAGTTTGCCGCATGTATTTTCAGGCATCCCGATTAGGTGTGTAAATGTTGATGATTGTTCTCTCTTCTTGAGAAACTACTCCTTTTACTAATATGTAGTGTCCATCTTTGTCTCTTACAATAGTTTTGCATTTAAAGTCTATTTTTTCTGATATTAGAATAGGTACTCCTGACGTTTACTGGCTATTGTTAGCTTGTAAAATGGTTTTCCAGCCATTCACTTCAGCCTCCTTGAATCCCGGGTCGAAAGTGGGTTTCTTGTAGACAGCATATAGATGGATCGTATTTTCTTATCAGTTCTGCCAATCTGTGTCTTTTGATTGGTGAATTTAATCCATTAACATTCAGTGTTATTACTCATAACGAATTTCTTACTTCAGCCCTTTTTTCTTTGGGTTAATGTATGTATATATTGTTTTGTTTCTCTTTTTTTCTTTTCAGTTGTTTTTAAACTCTCCTCCAACTCTCTCTCCCTTGTTTTTTCCTTTCAACTTGTAGAGATTCCTTTAGTATTTCTTGAAGTTCTGGTTTCTTATTGACATACTCTATTAATTTATGTTTATCTGTGAATATTTTGAACTCTCCATCATTTTTGAATGCCAGTTTTGCTGGATAGAGAATTTGGGTATGGAATTTTTTCTTTCAGTATTTTGACTATGTCATACGTCTGTCTTCTTGCCTCCATGGTTTCAGCTGAGAAATCAGCACTTAATCTTATTGTGCTTCCCTTGTATGTGATGGTAATCTTTTTCTTGCTGCCTTGAGTGTTTTCTCTTGGACTTGAGCACTGGACATTTTGACAAGTATAAGTCTTGGAGTTGGCCTGTTGGGATTTATACTATTTGGGGTGCCCTGTGCTTTCTGGATCTGCACAGCCACCTCTCTCAATAGGGTTGGGATGTTTTCAGCCATTATTTCCTTCAACACTCCTTCTGTTCCCTTTCCCTTCTCTTCTTCTTCTGGGATGCCCATAATGTGTATGTTTGTGCGTTTTGTGTTATCCGTTAATTTCCTGAGTCCATGATCGATTTTTTCTATCTTTTTGTCTATCTGTTATACTATCTCTTTGATTTCAGCTGTATTGTCTTCAATATCACTAATTCTTTCCTCTGCCTGTTCAAATCTGCTGTTATGTGAATCCAGTGTCTTTTTGATTTCTTGGATTGTGCCATTTTCACCATCATATCCATTACCTTTTTAGGCATGTTTGCAATTTCTTCAGTATGCTCTCCCAGTGTCTTCTTTATATCCTTTATCTCTTCCTTCACTTCTTTAAGTTGGCCCATGATATTTGTTTGGATAGCTTTGATTAGTTGTTCGATGTTCTGCATCACTTCCTGGTTTTTATTTTGTGCATTGGAATGGTCCATGCTTTCCTGTTTCTCAGAGTCATTTGTACTTTTTCATTGCCCTCTGGTCATCATATTGATGGGTTTGTTCAGTTGATTAGCTTTTCTCTATGCTCTAGAGTTTTATTTCGCTGGTGTTTCTGTCGTGGGTTATGTTTTCTCTTTGGCACTTTTTCTTCTAATTTTATTTCCTTGCTTCTTTCTATGTTCCCTTGAAGGCAAAAAATAAGGGCCAGAAGAATCAAAAGATGTAAGGAAGGTAGAAGGATAGTAGTAATATTGATAAAAATTAGAAGAGGGGCCAAATGAGACTTATGAGATGAATATTTAACTTGTGTAGGCAGTGTAGAGTAATAGGAAAAAAAGTGGAGTTCCTACAATGAACTGGGAAAACAAATGGAGGAATATATATATAGTAATTTAGAAAGCTAGAATTATGAGGAGAGAGAGAAATAGTAAAGAAAGGGCTGAAAGGGAAAAGTTAATACTAATAAAAAAAAGAAGAAGAAAACAAAATGGATGGAATGGAAATTGACACCCTTAAGTTGTGGGCCTATGAAAAAAATGTTGTATCTAAGAGCCACAATAGAAAGCAGAAGGCAGAAAGATGAAGGAAGGATAAGCAATAGTTTGGAATAAAAAATCAATATAGACAGCGAGTGGGAAATTACTGAAGAAGAAGCACAGCGAAGAAGTGACAAGCTAGCAGCACCAATTTAAAAAAAAATGAAAGAAAAAAAACAGGGGGGGGGGGAGGATAGAGGATAGAAAAAGAAGAGACCAGAAATAAACAGAGAAAAACCAAAGATCCACACAGGCAAGCAGTCAAACAGAGCTCAGTAGGGTCAATGATTCCCCTAGGGTCTCCGTGGATCCTCTCTGCCTGCTTGTGTTTTTCAATCACTTTCCCCACAGGGTTCTATATGCAGGTCCTGAAACAGCTTTTAGCTATTAAACTAAATTAAAAAGAATTTATTTTTCATTTATTGAAGTGACCTTCAAACTTTTTTTTTTTTTTTTTTTGTGAAATACAGGACCCAAAATAATTACTCCTCTAGACCAACCCCCTTCCAGAAGGGACCCTAGCTGTGCTCGTGGAAATTAATCCAGCACGGCCCTCTTCCTGGACTCCCCAGGATAGCTGTAGCTCTGATGTTAGTCAGTGCAGTATGCTAAAGACGGCCTACTCTGCCCTTTCTGGAGCCGAGCACCAGCATCACCGGGTTGCTATGTAAATCCGTTTGACTGCAGATTCGCCTCTCCTCTCAGCCTGATGCTGCTTCAGGTCGGCTTATCTACTTCCCAAAGCTATCGGGCAGTCCAGGCAGCCAGATCTATGGCAAAAAGTGAAAATAAAACATTCTCTTCCTTGTCCTCCAACACAACCATCCCACTTTTGGAGAGTGTCCCCTTTCCTGGCTCTATGGCAGCCCAGAGCTCATCCCTGGGTGTCTAGGCAAATCGGCTCCCTCCCCCGAACAGAATCACCCCTCCTGTTCACCGGGTGCCGATTCGCTCTGGCTGTTCTGTTCACCCAAGCTCCAAGGAGCTCCAGGCAGCCATATCCCCAGAAAATAAAACTTCTTGCCCCGCTCGCAGCTACAACTGGCCGTTTCATTTTTTTTCTCCCTAACTGTGGGGCTAAGCTGTCCGTGCCAACCACCACTGGCAGACTTAAAACTCATGAATCTCGACTATTCTGTCCATGCCGTTGATCTGCACAGATAGATGTCCCAAGCTTCTCATTCCACGCGTGCACAGCACAGACCCCTAGGCAGGACCCATCCACAATCCACCTTGCTCTGGGAGCTTGCAGTGTGTGCCCTCCTACACTAACCATATCTTGGCCCTGTCCCTTCCTTATGTTCTTTTATTTATAATTCCTAAATTTTCCTAAATTATTTTATGTCTCTCCATGATCCGTTGGATTTCTTAGATGAAAAGTCTGACATGGGAATTTTTATGAAATCAACATATAGAAAGTGGTTAATTGAGGGAAGTAGACAGTAGGACAACAATAAAAGAGTATGATCTCATCTGCATTCTACCTTCAGCACGGAGCCAGAGGATATTTGAAACACATATTGCACTAAGAGCTGGTTTTAATTTGGGACAAGTGGTCCAGCCTTTTATCTCCATGTTATCCAGTCACTAACCACTTGTGGACACTGGGACAGTGGGAATAACCACCAAGGTGAGGCAGCTCTCATTTTACCTGGAGCAAATATCTAGAGAAATGTGGGACTATATAGTTTTAGCAACCCAGTCTCAAAACAACTGGGGAATGGTACCCTGATCTGGTGGAAGAGATTGGAGCAGGACTCATCAGTGATCACCACAGTCTATATCTCCAAATGGTATCAAGAGTTCATGCTTTCCTTCTTTCCTAACTAAATCATTCGAATTACCTCTTAACTACTCTCCTGATTTCAGTCTTGTTCAAGCAAGTTTGCTAGTTTTCATGATATAACTGAAGTCTCTCAGTTTCACTCATAGGTTTAAAAGATTTCTCAGTATTTCACACACTGTCCTTAACATTAATCCTTAACATGACTAGAAAACTGGTTTTGATCTTCTATATTCATGTCTCTTGCAGTTTATGTCTTTTTATTCATGTTACCCTTTCAGTGCCCAACACAGTACTTTGCAAAAAATAAGGGTCCAAATTGTTATGAATGAATGGGTGTATAGTAAACTACAGCTCAACATTTCCTAGTTATACAATACTTTTTTTGACCCACTGGTGTTTCTAACATATTCCTATTCCTAAGAATCCTCTTACCCCGATCATATGCTTATTAACCCTGTGGATTCCTTTTCATCCTGCAGGTCCCAGTTTTTATGTCTTTCATTGAGGAAACCTTTCCTGACCTTTTCCTGACCTTTGTTGGGTATTTCTCCCATTTGCTTTCTTAACACCTCACATGATGTAATTTCTGCCCTTTTTTGGAGTTTCTCAATGGATTACAACCTCTCTGAATATCTGCAGTATGTCAGGACCTGAGTGTCTCTTTATTCACTACTGTATCCCTAGAAATTGTCACATGAACATTTAGACTCTTTGGGCTCAAACTATTTGTTGGTTAATGAATGAAAAGAAGTAGGAAGAAATGGAATATGTCCACCTAAAATGTATTTGGGTGTAGACAGTCATACAATATTTACAAAACAGCATTTAATATGAATTATTACCAAAAAGTAAACTGATTAAGAAAAACATAACATAAAAATTCAGTTATTATTGAAAACTATTACATTTGTATCTATAGAGAATGAAATAATATTCAATGTGCCTAGCACATTATCTGGATTAATAAATTTGTTTTTATTTTCATTCTTTGACATTTGTATCATCATTACCTGGCAGTTTCATATAGCAGTTAATAGCATGGCTGGGAAATCAGTAAGAAAATGCTTCTGTTTGGTTAGGGTCCCCTTTCTCTCATGTTCCTCATTTAAAAATGGGGATGATTATACTGTCTACCTCTTTGGATTATTGTAAAGATTTTTTTTTTCTAAAAAAAGTATATTTTTAAAATTATTTTATTTTTCATTACAGGAAAAATCTATGAATCCATTCACAGGGATGAAGCCAAAAATGTTAGCCATATTTGGGAGAATTTCCCCAAAATGCATAAATGGTCTCTAGTTGGGATTTCCCATTTCTTGCACTTAATTTTGCTTCCTACAATGCAGAAACTATGAGTTGCACTGATTAGATTTTTCTTTCTCCTGTAAGTATTCATTGTGGAGATTATCCCAAATATTATTTTTGTCGTTTCCTCAGTTGAAATATTGTTGGGCTCTGTATTAGTCAGCCAAAGGGGTGCTGATGTAAAATGCCACAAATGGGTGGCCTCTATAAATGGTTTTTATTTGGGGTAGAAGTCCATAGTTACCAGGCCATAAAGCATAAGTTTCTTCACTCACCACAGTCCATTGGCACATGTTGGAGCAAGACAGCTGCCAATGCTTGCCAGGGCTCAGGACTCTTGGGTTCCTCTCTTCCCAGGGCTGCATATATCTCCTGTCTTAGCTCCTCTGTTTCCTCCACAAGGTCAGTTGTAGACTATAAAGTGAACGGCTTGCTTCTTTTATCCTGGGTCCTGCTCTTCAACATCAAAACTCCATCATCAAAACTTCGACTCAAAACCTGCTCCAACACTGTCCTTTGCCATGCCTTTTATCTTCAATTCCTTACCCACCAAGGAATGGGGCTCAATGTCCTACTGATGTGGCCCAATCAAAGCCCCAATTATAACTTAATCATGCCCAGATGAACCGATCAGTTTACAAGTGTAATCCAATATCCATTTTTGAAATTCATAATTACAATAAACTGCCCAATGGCTACAGGCTCCAAATAGATTTATTTATATGCTAAAATAACTTTCCTACCTCATAGTTTCCTTGCAGCATTTTTCATCTGGTCACTTCTCAAGGTATAAACTAAGGGATTTAGCAAGGGGGTTATGACAGTGCAGAATAGAGCACCTGCTCTATCAATAAATAATGTAGTTGCAGGTCTCATGTACACAAATATGGAAAGCACAAAGAATAAGATGGCCACTGTGATGTGGGAGACACAGGTGGACAGGGCTTTGCACCTCCCTTCCAAGCTGTGGTTTCGTAAGGAGTGTAGGATGACCACATAGGAGACCAGCAAGAGGAGGAAGCTTAACAGGCACATGAACCCATGTTAGCAGCTACAAAAAGCCCTAGAGTATTGCTGTCAGTACAGGCTAGAGTGAGCAAAGGGCTCAGATCACACATGAAATGATCTATGATGTTAGGGCCACAGAAGGGTAATTGGAATGTGAAGAAGATATGTTTGGTTCCATGAATTAAACTTCCCACCCATGCCACTCCCACTAGCAGACCACATACCCTCTAGTTCATAATGGTTGTATAGTTCAAGGGCTTACAAATGGCCACATAGCAATCATAGGCCATCACAGTAAGCAGGATGTCTTCAACATCTCCAATAATATGTTCCCCATTGAATGGTATGGTTTTCTTTTCATGGAGTGAATCTATGATCAGTTTTGAGGTATTGACAGAGAGTAGCAGACATCTCTAAAGGAGAGATAGTCCAGAAAATAGTACATGAGGGAACCCAACAATGGACTGGCAATGATGGTGACACAATGATCACATTTCCTACAACTGTGATGATATAGATGACAAAAAACACTGCAGATATGATTTTCTGCATGTCTGGATTCTCTGTATATCCCAGGAAAACAACCTCTGTCACCTTGTTTCTATTCTCCATGAAGTTCATGTGGCTTTAAACTACATTACCTGAAAATATAACAATTTTTATTAATGCAACCTTGAATTTGTTAAATTTCCCAATATAATTAATATGATACTCTATCAGTTTGGCAGTTCTTATGACATTTGCTTATGTTGTCAATAAAAATTATGAATTCTTGATGTTTACCAAAACTGTCTCCCAGCTGAAATTTTGGTAAGAGTATAATTATGAAGAAATCTTATAAACACATAGGGCAGGGGATCATCTGATTTTTACTGATGAATAATGACTTAATTTAGAAGTGGTAGCTAATATAAATATTTGCAGATGGCTCCAGAAAGGTAGGTAGAAGATGGATGTAAATGTCATGAAAGCAAAGTTAAGATATTTACCCTTTATCTGCAAGAAATTGTGAACAATGGAAGATATTGAGAATTTGAGCAAAAAGATATAGAGAAATATGGTCAGGGGGATTATTGGGATATTGTTCTTATAAAGTCCTTTGTATGTCTTGTAGGAAGAATGGGATGAGCTTTAGAAAGGAGTGTAAGCCATAAACAAAGAAACCAGTTAGGGGAATATTTACAGTAGTTGACACAATGAATAACAGATGGTAATGAAAGAATAAAAAAAAAAACTACTGTAAAACATTTTTAATGTTTCTTGTCTGAATATAATTAACTTTATCATTGATATAATGAAAGAATAAAAAAAAAACTACTGTAAAACATTTATAATGTTTCTTGTCTGAATATAATTAACTTTGTCATTGAGATATATATATATAATGATTCTTTACTCTGTATATAGTATGGAAGTAAGAGCTTGGCACATGTGATTTCATTTAATCCTTCTAGCAGCCAGTGTGTTTGCTATTGCTCATCCATTTTACATGCGAGGAAATAGTATGTGGTATTAACAGTAATGGTTAAAATAACAATGATAATAAGGGCACTTTTCTCTTTGTAAAAGTGCTTAAGAGCACTTTCACTTTGTGTTATAAGTGTTTTGCTGACATGGCTTATTTAATACCTTCTACAAAAAATTTGAGAAATAATACCTTTATTATTTTTATACTTATTTTACATTGGGAATTGGATTCACAGAAATGTGATGTATCCTTTCCAAGATCAAGCAACTGATGAAGGGCAGAGCCAAGGTTAGGTCTTAAGTTGTTCTATTTAGCATAATTGTTTCATCCCATTTCTTAAACCATGCACTATATTGTTATAAGCACAATGCTGATAAATAATCTTCTTTGATATTATCATTAAATTATTGTTGTATTTATTATTCTAATACTACTTTATAGGTAGGTTTCTTTAGTGTATATATATGTGTGTGTTTGTGTGTGTGCATGCTAATGAAAATTTGAATATATTTATTGTTTAATGATATCTTGGATCTCTCAAATATTAAAAAATGTGATATTCTTTCATTGAAGTGCCCCTTTATCTTGGCTTCTCTTTCAGTCCCTGCTCTCTACTTTCCTATCTGTAGGCCCCTCTGTGGGCTTAGTCTACTACAAAATGTCAGTCATTAAGTGTTTGATTCTAAAATTATATTGATTATATAATACTGATCTTCCTTTTGCAACTTCTTTTACCTTAGCTACCTGCCTTGCTATCTTATCTCCTGTATAATAAGATAATAATAGCTGCCACTCAGATTGTTACGAGAATTGAATGAAAGAGCATGTGTGAACTTATCCAGGCAATGCTTGGGACACACATGGGGCTTTCATATATTCAATTTTATGACTGAGTATGCAGCTAGGAGATAGGAAGAATTGACATTTAAGCAATAATACAGAGAAACATGTAACCATGTAATTATCCAAGAAAATATCCCTAAATTTATCTTTAAAGAAGCCAAAGAAACACAGATTATCTAACTCATTTTGGTAACTGATCCCACTAAGTGTTCTCCATGTTCATATTTCTACTAAACTTATCAGCTGATTATGTCATTTTTATTCATGTTTCTGACTTTTCTGTGTTGTGTGTTTCCATTCTTATGATTAATCTTTATTTATTAAGCATCAATGATTTCATCTGTTGAATGAGCTTAATGATATTTATTATCATTTAAGTAAATTGGGGTAGGTATGAAATACTTTATTTTTATATTTTGAAAGTGTTGAGAAGTAATTTATAAAAAGGAAAAGAACAAAATTTACTAAAAGTCAGCACTATTGTAATAAGTACCTTAGTAGTCTTTCCAGATGATCATAATGATGTTTGGGGGTATTAACAAACAATACCATCTTCAAACTCACTTCCTTTAGGAATAATAGCTTTTAATACATAAGATGTCACACACTTGGAAGAAACTATTCAGTTACTTCAAATCAACAGTTGTTAAGAAAGTGTTCATAAGAATCTAAATATTTCCTTTTGGTCTAAAACCTGAAAAACTTTTTACCAACAAATCTTGGACTTGAATTTATAATTGGCTCACTTGAAATAATATAGAGAAGTGATCTTCTATATATGGATGTCTCCATTCCTGCAGAGCAAGAGGTGGAAGTTGTGGTGGAAACACATTTGTGTGTGTTGTTTTGCTCATGATGAATCTTGCTCCAGAGATGTGAACAACAGCAAATCATTTTCATCTTGCATTGAACAGATATTTAAAGGTTCCCATAAAGGTTCAGGAATGTGGTCTTGTAGCTGCTGCTTGTTCTCCCAGGTGTAAATTATCTCTGTTCATGGGAAGACTTTGTCTTAGAAATAGGTATTTGGGAAAGCCATATTTAAGAAACACCCATTCATTAGTGGGAATTGTATTCCCTGCACTTGAGAAACTTAACCAAGTGAGAGTCCTCATTCTCTCTGTGATCCTTTTGTTGAGAAGGCTGAAAGTCATGTTAATAGCAGGGTGATATCATTCCAGTGTGTGAATCTTTCATGCAGTTTCCCTGTTGACTCATGTCATACAGGGAGATTTTGTTTCTTAGAAGACTTAAAACTTTTCTGGAAATGTGTTATTGATTACTTGAGAACTCGAGCATTAAGGACCTAAACATAACAGCAGATATTTTAATGTTCTTGATTCCTAATGGTGTTTCTCACATTATTCAAGAGGGATTTTTAAGTAGCCAGAAACCCCAGAAGGCTACAGATTAAAATTGGCTCTGATGTCTTTGGTCTGGTTATGGAATATAAGGTAGTAATAAAAATGTAGACATATCTAAAAGATAGGAATAGAGTACCAGTTGTTCTACATCTTTGTCAGTTGGTATTTTTAGTTGTTTCCTTTTGGTCATGCTAAAGGGTATATAGTAGTAAATTATTGTAGGTTTAATTTGTACTTTCCAGGTGCCTTTTTACATGTTCTTATTAAGCATTTGTATATCTTCATTTGTGAAGTTGCTGCTCAAGTCCTCTTCACAATTAAAAATATTGTTCTTTGTACCTTATTACTCTCTATATTTCTTTTGTCATTCAGATGACATAAATATAATTTTCTAGAAGTCTGTGGCCTGGATTTTTATGTTTTCATTTTTAAAATAGTGTCATCTTATGATCAGAAGTTTATAAATTTTAACAAAATTTACTTTTCATCTTCTTTTGGTTCATGCTTATTGATATATATCTAAGAAATATTGATCTACTTAACATCATAAAATTACTTCTAGAATTTTTATAGATTTGGCTTAACATAGAGGTCTCTGACCAGCTTTGATTTTATTTTTGTGTATGATGAGAGGAGATGTTTGAGACACATTTTCCCCCTGTGGACATACAATTGATCCAGACAAATTTGTTGCAACGTCTACTCTTTTCCTACTGAATTACTTTGAAATTTTTGTAAAAATAACCATATATTTTGGTCTATTTGTCACGTATATATTCCGTTCCACCAATCTATATTTTTATCTCTATGCCAATGTCACACAATCTTTTTACTGGGGATTTATAGTAAGTCTTGAAATTATATACAGTAATTCTAATGTTACTTCTTTGGGAGAGACTTATTACACTATTTTAAATTTCTGCATGAATTTCAGAATAAGCCTGTAATTTTCCCCCCAAAATTCTAATGGCATTTGATTGGAATTGCACTGAATCTATGGTAAAAATAATGGATCACTAATCCATCAACATGGTATATCTCTCCATTTATATATATCTTGTTTTTTTAAAGATGTATTTATCCCCCCCCCCAATTGTTTTTGCACTCACTGTCTGCTTCTGTGTGTTCTTCTGTGTCTGCTTCTCTTCTCTTTAGGCAGCATTGAGAACTGATACTAGGACCTTCCAGAGTGGAGAGGGGCACTCAATCTCTTGTGCCACCTCAGCTCCCTGGTCTGCTGCATCTCTTATTGTCTCTCTTTTGTGTCTCTTTTTGTTGCATCATCTTGCTCCAACAGCTCTCCAAGAGGGCCAGCACTCCATGTGGGCCAGTTCACTGTGCAGGCCAGCTTGCCTCATGGGCCAGCTTGCCTTTCATGAGGAGGCCCCAGGAATCAAATCCTGAATGTCCTATATGGTAGATGGGAGCACAATTGCTTGAGTCATATCCACTTCCTTTATGTGCATATTTAATTTCTCTCAGAAGTGTTTTCTCATTTTCATAATCAGGTCTTGATTATATTTTTAAAATGTTTCTGTAATATTTCATATTTTCTAATAGTATTTTATATAGTAATTTGATTTTACTTTCATTTTGAATTTTTTTGCTTGTAGAAATACAACTAATTTTACTACTTTGGCTTTGTATTTTTTGACCTTTCTAAATTCACTGAGTGTCTTACTGTTTTGTAAGGAACTGAACATTTTCTTCAGAGAGAATCATGCCATCTGCAAATAAATACATTTTTATAATTTTGTTTCTTTCTTTCCAGAGTGTGTCTTTTATTTCTTTCTCTTACCTTATTGTAATAGCCAGGATCTCTGTTATAATGCTGAATAGAAATGTTGACAGTGGACATTCCTGAGCTGAATTCTGCATATGTGACCACAAACATCACCTGCAAACCTCATTCAAAACCCAAAACCCAAAGCTGGTCCAAAATTTTAAGCTAAACATCCTCACCACCCTCAAACTCTCAGTCCCTTCACTCTTTCCTGTGTTTTTTCTTTAAACAAACCCATGGTTGACTCCCACAGGAAATCCAGTAACCTCCACCTCTGGACCACAATAAAGGGCACAAGCCAATGGATCACTCTTGCTGTACTTGTGTGCTCTCCACCTACTGGCTGAGACACCTCAAATGTGTGCACTTCCTGTTAACCTCTCATAGCACCTCTCTCTCTTTGGGACCTGTAATACACTATCTTTTCTTATACATCATTAATTTGCCATTGTGTCACACCTGACCTCTGCTCAGACCCAAATTTAAAATCCAACTTAACTAATTTTCAACAATCATGTTGAGGAAGTTCTTTTCTATTTCTCATTTGCTACCTTATTTTTTAAATCATAATTTTTGGTTTAAGTTTATAAAATATTTCTATACCTCTATTGAAAGATCAGGTGTTTCTTCTCCTGCATTCTGTTAATTTAGTGAATTTCATTGAGTGGTTTTGGAATGACAAACCCAACATTTTATTCTTGGGATAAACTCAAGTGCCTGTCATTTCATTTTCTTTATTGAATTTTTTTTTCCAAAGGACTCTGGAAATTTTATTTTCAATAATAATGACAGGTCATTCTTGTTTGCCAAATAAATCAGGCAAATATTCAAAACTCACAATTATATTTTGTTTTTCCAATTCAAAGTTTGACCAAAGTATAGAAATTACTCCAATCTTTTTTTTTCAAATATGTTACAGCAGTAAATATACTATTCATAAATATAATGGTTGGTAGAAAACAATGTTGTGGTAGCATTAGTAATACAAAGTCAATATTGTTTTATCATCTATTATGTTTCCATATCTGCTTGAAACTTAGGTAAAATGTATTGGTCAAATATGACTTAGCCTGAGGCTAAGACTATTTCAGAACCAAGCAAGCCATTGTCCTGGGTTTTGAAAATGTAAGTACTATATTGTTTGTAAAGGCTGAATCACAACCAATTAATAATTTGCTTGTTGGTTCTACTGTTATTTTACTATCATCTTGTATTGCCAGTGCCACATGACTTTTCTCATCATTTTGTCTGTTAAGCTGATAGTTGTCTTTCTTCTTTTTGTCATTTATCTGTAAATACCCTTTAGCTATTTATATATTCCAATACTACTGATTTATACAGAATTAGTCTCTATGATATGACTTTCATAAGACATTAAGAGTCACTCCTTTTCTTTCTTAATTGTTTTTTCTGTGTCTCAAGTTATAGTCATGAAATTCTCTAGTTGTTAAGTATTTATGACAAGTTTTAAGACTAAGTTATAAAATACACTGGACTAATCCCAATTTTCGTATAAGATGTACATCTGCAGCTTGGTCCATATTTTATACTTTTACCAATTGTCTTCTGAAAAGGAGGCAATAGTATTAAACATTTGTTCTTCTAGTTGGTACACATTAGCACATTTTTTACAAGTTAATTCTTGAGGTAGTGGCTATCACTGATAGCTTTCAAATAATTTATTACCAGTGAAGACCACCGATGTAATGTAATTTTTATCTTGGTGCTTTTTGGTACTTGACTGTGATTTCAAGTCAAGACTGTGAGTCTCCTTACAGACATAAATTGTCTGGGGCCATAGTTTATGTATTTTGTAGGTACAGAATTTGATGTGTTTTTTTAAAAAAGCATGATAAAATATCTCTCAAAATGGGGATGAGCTCAAATGACAATGCATCTGCAGATTAGAATAACAATTATTACTTCTTACTTTTAGGTATGGCATTTTTTCTTTAGACAAAAATAGAAAGTGTAGTAGCTCTTTTCTTATATTGAGGTAGATGGTGTTGTGAAGAAAAAATTGGTCATGTTTCACTGTAACCTAGTAAAAGTGGTTTTTGGCAGCTCAGTCTTTATGAAAATTTCATTTATATGTTTATTCAATAAAAACATAGAAATTTCATTTATATGTTTATTTTATAAAAGCCAAAATTGTCTTTTGAAAAAATAACTCAGAATGTATATAAGTAAAAAATATTGATTCACCATGGAAACAACATACATTCTGAATTGCTTTATTGTGATTTGACTAAATGATTTGGCAAATGATGGTTTCATACAATGAGTTACATAATGTCTCTCTTCTTTTTTTGGAAAGACTGCATAAAATTAGTATCTTTTTAAAATATTATTTTCTTTTGCTATTTGTGCTTTTAGCATATCTTAGAATCCATTGTCAAATGCAATGTCCTTAACGTTTTATTCTGTGTTTTCTTCAAGGAGTTTTTTGGCTTTAGCTCTTATAGTTAGGTCATTGATCCATTTTGAGTTAATTTTGTATATGCTGGTAGATAGGGTTCCGGATATTTTATTTGTTGATCGATATCCAGTTGATCTTGAACCATTTATTGAGGAGACTATTTCTTATTGGAACCCATGTAAAATCACTTCACCATATATACATGCAATTTTTTCTGAAATCTCACTTTTATTACATCAATCTATATGTCTATTCTTATGCCAGGATCACAGTTTTTTTCATTATTGTAGCTTTGTCTGGACATGTGAGTATTCCAAATTTCTTCTTCTTTTTCCAGATTATTCTGGCATTCAAGGTTACTTGCAATTACTTATGAATTTTAAAAAAGATTAAAATTATACAAAGTACTTCTCTCTGATCATCTGAAGGTAGCTGGAAATCAATAAGAGGTGGAAAAAGGGAAAATTGACAAATATATAGAAATTAAACAGCAAACTCTTAATCAGTCAGAAAAAGAAAATATTGCAAGAAAAATTAGTAAATATCTTGAGATAAATGAATACAAGAACACAACATCTCAAAACCTATTACAGAGGAATGGATGTGGCTCAAATGTTTGGGCATCCATCTGCTATATGGAGGGACCTGGGTTCAATCCCAAGGATCTCCTGGTACAATAAAAAAAATATAGAAGGTGTGCATTCGGGTTTGCCATCAGACCCCATGTGTAGATGTGCACCCAAGCCCTGTGGGTGGGTGTGCCACTAAGCCCCGCCAAGCCATGCAGCAAGATGATGACATAACAGGAAAGAGACACAGGGGAGAGCCAAGATGAGATGCACTGAAAAACCAGGAACTGAGTTGATGAATGTGGCAGAACACCTCTCTTCTACATTGGAGGTCCCCAGGATCAAATCCCGGTGAAGACTGGAGGAGAAGGATGAGAAGAGAGGGCAAGAAACAGACACAGAGAATTGCCCAGTTAATGGACACAAAAAGCAAATGGAGAGGAAGGGGGATAAAATGGATAAAGTAAATAAATAAGTAAATCTTTAAAAATGAACCTATGAGATACAGCAAAAGCAATGTTGAGAGTAAAATCTATAACCCTCAATGCTTACATTAAAAGAAAAGAAAGAGCTAAAATTGAAGATCTAACTGCCCACCTGAAGGACCTAGAAAAAGAACAGCAAACTAATCCCAAAGCAAGCCGAAGGAAAGAAATAACAAAGATTAGTGCAGAAATATATGAAAAAAAAAATGAGAACAACAACAACAACAAAAAAAAAAACCAGAGAGAATAAAAAACAACCAAAAGTTGGTTCTTCAAGATCAACAAAACTGAAAAGCCCTTAGCTAGACTGACAAAGAAAAAAGAGAGAGGACGCAAATAAAATCAGAAATGAGAGGGGGGGAATCACAACTGTCTCTGCAGAAACAAAAGAGATCATAAAAGGATACAACTGTACCCCAACAAACTAAAAAACAAAGACAAAATGGACAAATTTCTAAAAACACGTGAACAATATACACTGACCTAGAAGAAATAGAAGACCTCAACAAACAAATCACAAATAATGAGATTGAAACAGTCATCAAATCACCTCATAAAGGAAAAGTCCAGGTGAAATCTACCAAATATTCAAAGAAGATCTAATATCAATATTGCTCAAATTCTCCCAAAAAATTCAATAGGAGGGAATGCTAACAAACTCATTCTATGATAATACCAAAGCCAGATAAAGATACTATGAAAAAAGAAAATTACAGGCCAGTTTCTCTAATGAAAATAGCTGCAGAAATCCTCACAAAATACTTGGAAACTGAATTCAAAAGTACATTGAAAGAATTATACTCCAGATTCAAGGGGAATTTATCCCAGGTATACAAGGGTGGTTCAACACAAAAAAAATTAACGTCATGTACCACATTAATAAAATGAAGAAGAAAAATAACATGATCATCTCAATTGATGCAGAAATGTCATTTGACAAAATACAGCATTACTTACAAAAACACCCCAGAAGATAGGAATAAAGGGATACTTTCTCAACATAGTAAACTGCATATATGAAAACCCACAGCTAACATTGTACTTAATGGTAAAAGACTAAAAGCTTTCCCACTTAGATTGGGAAGAATTTTAAAGTGTAAATTGAGATCAATTTATTTTGTATTTTTGCATTTTTCCTGAAAAAATCAAAATGTTTATGGATCATTTGATAGACCATTGAGGATCACTCATGGTTCCCTGAATCACACTAGAAAATTCTCTTTCCTCCTCCATTCTCACTTTATGCACACTTTCAAGGTAATTCTTAGTGCTTTTGTGGTTTATATACCATCAATATGCTCAAGGATCCTACATTTTTTCCACGCAGTTCTTGTTTCTTAGGATTAGATCCACATAGTCAATGCCTCGTATTCAAGTCAGAATGACTTGAATATTTTCCATGGCATCTCACTTAACATATTCCATACAACACTTACCTGCTCTGTGTTCCATCTTGTGTTCACACCTCCAGTCAGTGATCTAAGCCATAACTTGATTTCATTCACTTCCTTTCTCTTTGCATTCTTTATCATACCTCATGTTGTTTTGATTATAACTCCTGAATATTAATTGATCCTTTTATATCTCACTATTATACCTCTGATTCCTTAGATGCAAAATCTGACATGCACATTTTTATGAAACTTATTTATAGGAGAAGGGATGAGGGACACAGGCAATATGAGAGAGAGAGGCAAGGAGTCCAACGATTTGTACCCCTATCCCTATGACAGTCAGGCACTGTGCCTCAGTTGG
Organism: Tolypeutes matacus; assembly: GCA_026826555.1. Lineage (NCBI taxonomy): Eukaryota > Metazoa > Chordata > Mammalia > Cingulata > Chlamyphoridae > Tolypeutes > Tolypeutes matacus. Next base: position 1,557,615 of record JAKSZT010000536.1, read on the forward strand.
CCCTGGATAAGGGGCAATATCCTTCAAGTAAGTAAGCTTTCATTTCATCTGGTTTATACAAACAGAGAGGTATGGAGCTTTGTGATAGTTTCAGCCTAGAATGAAAGTGGCTTGGACATGGTGGCACAAGTCTGGTGATACTGTCTACCACAGTCTGAATCCCCACTGGTACAAACCAAGTTCAGGTTTTCATTCTCATACTTAAATCATTAGTATAGCCTCTGAACTGCTGTCCTGATTCCATTCTGGTTCCCACACAATAGTTAAAGTTATTCTAAATTTCAAGTCTCACTCTATCATGTACTATTTCATCATTTCCCCCATTGTCCCTAACATCAAACTTAATAAGACTATAGGACTCTTTTTAATATTCCCTGTTTATATCTTTCCAGATTTGTGGCTTGCTTTTTTATATTTTTACCTTCTTGTTGCCCAGCACAGTGAATAACACACAATGAGAATTCAATAAATAATTGTTGAAAGAATATGTGTATTAGCACCCATAACTATACTCAATTGTTTGTTTTGTACTTATAATCATTTTGACCTCTTGGCCTTGGTTATATATTCCATCTCACCACAACTTCATGCCTATTCACACTGTGGAAAGCTTTTCACTCTGGAATTTTCATGTTTTTTGTCTTTGATCTGGGACACCTTTCTGATCCTTTCCTGGCTTTTGCTGTGTATCCCTCCCATGGGTTTTTATAGCCTCCTGTGCTGTTTTAATATCTGCCCCATACTGCAGAATTCCCAATGATGCTAAGCTACCTGAAGCTCTGCAGTGAGGTAGGGCATGGGTCTCCTTTTTAAATAATTTTAAAAGAAGCTTTAGATTACATAAATGTTACATAAAAAAATATAAGGGATTTCCATATGCACCACTCCTTCCCCCTCCCATACTTTCCCATATTAGCAACATCCTTCATGAGTGTGGTACATTTGTTAAAACTGATGAACCCACATTGAAGCGCTGCTATTAACCATAGACTACAGTTTACATTATAGTTTACACTTCGTCCTGCAAAATTTGGTAATGACAAAATATACAATGACATATCCATCACTGCAATGTCATGCAGGACAAATTCAATGTCCTGAAAATGCCCCCATATTATATCTATTCTTCTCTCTCCCATCCCTTAGAAGCTCTGATGGCCACTACCTTTAAGTCAATGATAAGAGTTCTTCCATTGCTAGAATAATAATAAGACTATAGTAGAATAATAATGTCTATTTTAGCTCCTTGTTCATTCCACAATCTTGAGGATTTGGTGATGGTGATGCCCACTCTGTGTCTAATAGAGAAGGGATTCAGATCCCATGGGGCAGATGGATGCAGCTATCTTGCTTGCATTTGCAGACACTCTCTAGGTAACTTTTTTTTTTAAAGATTTTATTTATTTATTCATTTATCCCCCCCTTGCTGCTTGTGCTCGCTGGGTCAGCTAACCACGCCGTGCGGGCGGGCTTGCCTTCACCAGGAGGCCCCGGGTTCAGTTCCCATATGGTAAACGGGAGCCCTACTGATTGAGCCACAGCCGCTTCCCTCTAGGTAGCTTTTATTCTCTACTGAAGCCCAGCAACTGTCACATTACTTTGGCACAAAAATATTTGTTGGTTAATGAATTAATGAAGGGGGAAAGAATTAATGTGATATATGTACATTAAAATTGACTTACGTGTAGACAAAGCTATACACTTTTCAAAACAACATTTAATAATTAAATGTTAACAAAAAATACATTGATGAACAGAAAAACATACCATAAACAGACCACATTCATTACATAATGTGAACTTGCTGACAGTTGGGAATATACCAAGGTAAACTATTTGCTGTTATGCTGGGAATCTTTGCATCAATTTCTTTCCTCTTTTTCAACTTATGCAGGAATAAAAACAAATGAAATAAATTTGTGATCACCCCATGAGATCTAGCTTCAAATCTCCTTAGAATTTGAGTCAGACAAAGGTAAGAAACAATTCCCCAGTATTTCATACTATTTTTATGCTCTATATTTTGTTCAATTTGTTCATATTGTATACATTCATCTAGTACTTATTGTGTTCCACCCATTGTGCTACCTTGCAAAGATAATTGCATCTAGCTGGAAACTATTCTATAGTGTATGACTGCATATTTAACAAATAGAAATTTCTGCCTAATGTTCATATACTACTTTGAGTCATTATTCTTTCTTTTGGGTTATAGAAATAAGGTGGGTTAAATGGACAAAAAAATTGGTTCTGGATCACACAAGGAAAGTTGGAAATATGGCATAACCTTCATTATCTATCATCAGAGATTAAATGCCATTGTTTTTATAGCTCAAAATTACAGTTAGTTACAATGATGATACAGGCAATGAATGACCATGAATTATGATATATAAAAATAAGCATCTATTAAAGAAAAATACTAAATTTATGTATATAGAAATTGAAATAATAAGTGAAATGTGTCAGCAGAGTCTCTGGCATGATAAATCGCTGCTATTGTAATTACTTGACCTTTGTTTCCTCATTGCATCTCAGTGTTTCATAGCAGTTAAAAGCACGACTCTGAAATCAGTCAAAACAGGGCTCCTGACTCTTAAAAATATGTATGTTTTTTGTTTGTTTATTTTTACTTTCATCTACTAAAATGGGGATATTAACAATGCCTACCCCATTTTTATTAGTTCTTTTAATTTTTATTAGAGGAAAAGTCCATGAATCCATATATATGGATTACACAATAAATCTAAGGCCAATTGGGTAGTATTTACCAAGTACACAAAAAGTTGGCCTATTACATTTTTGTAATCATCTCTGCTTCCTTCAGTGCGAAATCCATGAGTTGTAGTGATTAGATTTTTTCCCTTTCTCCCATATAGTCCTTGTTGAGATCATCCCAAATATACTTTTCACACTTTCCTTTGTTGATATGTAGTAGGGCTCCAGAGATATTTATTTGTAATCTGAAACAACTTTCTTATACACAGTTTCCTTACAGTATGTTTCATCTGGTCATTTCATAAAGTATAAATTAAGGGATTTAACATGGGAGTTATGTTACTGTTGAATACAGCAACTGCTTTATCAATGAGTAAAGTAGGTGCAGGTCTCATATACACAAATATGTAAGGCACAAAGAATAAGATGAATACGGTGATGTGGGAGGCACAGGGGGACAGGGCTTTGTGCCTCCCTTCCAAGCTGTGGTTTTGTAGGGAGTACAGGATGACCATATAACAAATCAGCAAGAGGAGGAAATTTAAAAGGCAGATGAACCCACTATTAGCAACTACAAAAAGTCCTAGAGTGTGTAGAATACAGCAACTGCTTTATCAATGGGTAAAGTAGCTGCAGGTTGCATATTCACAAATATGCAAGGCACAAAGAAAAAGATGACCACTGTGATATGGGAGACCCAGCTGGACAGTGCTTTGCACCTCCCTTCCATGCTGTGGTTTCATAGGGAGTACAGGATGACCACATAAGAAATCAGCAAGAGGAAGAAGTTTAAAAGGCAGATGAACCCACTGTTAGCAACTACAAAAAGTACTAGAGTGTGGCTGTGGGTGCAGGCAAAACTGAGCAAAGGGTTCAGATCACACATGAAGTGATCTATGATGTTAGGGCCACAGAAGGGTAATTGGAACGTGAAGAAGATCTGTATGGTTGCATGAAGTAAACCTCCCACCCATGCCACACCCACTATCAAGCCACAGACCCACTGGCTCCTGATGGTTGTATAGTACAAGAGCTTACAAATGGCCACATGGCAGTCATAGGCCATCACTGTAAGCAGGATGATCTCAGACTCTCCCAAAAAATGTTCCCAAAAAACCTGGGTCATACATCCATTGAATGGTATGGTCTTCTTTTCATACAGTGAATCTATTATCAGTTTTGGAGTAATGACAGGGGAGTAGCATGCATCTATAAAGGAGAACTAGGCCAGGAAATAGTACATAGGATAACCCAACAATGGACTAGCAATGATGGTGACCACAATGAGAACATTTCCTACCACAGTGATGAATGTAAGCTGACAAAAAACACTGAAAATATGATTTTATCAATGCCTAGATTCTCTTTAAACCCCACTAGAACAAACTCTGTCACATTTCTATTCTACATGAATTTCATGTGGCTCTTAATTATGTTACTTGAAAATGTAACATCTTTTATTAATGCAATCTTGAATTTATTAAATTTTCCAATTGTAAGAATAAACATCTGGATTCTATTGATTTGTTCATTACTATGTGATTTTTTTAAAAAAGAAATAAAGGTTATAAATTCTTGAGGCTCATTAAAACTGCTCCCAGATGAAATTCTGTAAAGGGCATAGATAATGAATTTTCAAACACATAGGACAGAACATCATCTGTGCTCACTGATGATTAACAGCCTAATTTAGAAGTAGTGGCTGGTATGCATATTTTCAAATAACATGGGAAGGGTAGATAGAAGATTTATGTAAAGGCTATGGATGTAAGTCTAAGTATTTTACTTTTTATTGTATCGAAATGAAGATTTCTAGAAGATAATGAGAAAATGAGTGAAAGGATAAAGTGGAATCTGGGTAAAGGAAATTATTAGGAAATTGCTAGGTCTTGAAGAAAGCATGGGTTGGAGTTTGGAAAGAAGGTAGCAGCCAGTGACAGAGAAATCTAGCTAGGAGACTGTAGTAGTCAATTCATGAATAACTGGTTATTGGTGATGTTAATGAGAGAAACATTAAAAATTCTACCATAAAGCATTTATAGTGTTTCTTGTCTGAATACAATTAACTTTATCATAGCTAATAATATATACCCATTAATGATTCCTTGCTATGCATACAGCAAATAGATAAATACTCTGCACATGCGAATTCATTTAATCCTTACAACAACCTATGTGGCTGGTATTGCTTACCTATGTGTAGATGAGTAAACAGTCTCAGATATTAATGGCAATAGGTATAGTAATGATAATATTAGCTAAAATGTAATGTTCACTTGGTGTTCTAAGTGCTTTGCAGACATTGGTTTATTCACTATAAGCCTTTGATATGAGTATTTTAATATTTTTATATATTTTTTACACATCAGGAATCAGAAGCAACTTCTTGCCCAAGATAAAGCAGCTAGTAAAAAGCAGAGCCAAGCAGAGGACTTAGGATGCAAAGTTAATTTTTTTCCTTCCCATTTCTTAAACTATACTCTATATTATTATCTAAAAAACAATGCTGAAATAGTAGTCCTCTGATATTACTATAATAATAATGATTATTGTATTACTCTTTCATGGTAGCTAATAAAACATATATAATGACATGTTGGATCACTTAAATATTACAAAATATGATACTGTTTTCATTGAAAGACCCTCCCATCCTGGCCTCTCATTTGTTCCCTAATCTCCTTTCCCTTATCCTTATCCATCTTCCTGATTTTTCCTCTGAGTCTTCTGCAAAATACTGAAAATGTCACAATCAGTAAGTGTATTGGTTTTATTTTTTTATTTTTTTTTAATGTTTAATAAAATAACTTGAATTTTATTTCTTACCATAAATGTTATTATGGATATCATATAATTGGGGATCAATTTGCTTTTTTGTTGTTGTTGTTATTTTTTTTTTATTATGGGTAAAAATCAAAATTCTCACAATACATACAAACATTAGCAAAATGATATATAAATATATATGCATATATGAGTATTTGCTTACAAAAATGTTATTTATATATATATATACATATATTTTAAGAGGTGCTTAGATTACCTAAAATATTACA
>JAKSZT010000536.1:1583388-1616552 GCA_026826555.1 Tolypeutes matacus
CCCCCTTTTATTCAAGGTCTTTTTCCAGTTGTGTTGCCAGTTGGCACTTGGTATTAATCCCTCATTGCCAGGGAGGCTCATCCCCAGGAGTCATGTCCCACGTTGAGGGGAAGGAAATGCATTCATATGCTGAGTTTGGCTTAGAGAGAGGCCACATTTGAGGAACAAGGAGGCTCTCAGGTGGCAACCCTTAGGCACCCCACAACTGCAGGTTAAGTCTCAGTTATAAGAGCAAAGACTCATAAGGGTAGTCATCAGTAAAAAGAACTCATCTCAGTGGGTCACCCTCTTTTGACAGACACTGTCCCTGCACTCAGAGGACTGTTGCTGCTCCCTTGGAGAATGTGGCAGTGCTCTTCAGGCTAGGAATTCAGATTCCCTCATTTATTGTATGATTGTCCATCCACCATGACCATGCTCCATCTTTTGATCTTTCGAACAATCTTGTATATCTTTCATGTATATTCGGATGAACTAACTCCCATGAATCCCGCTCCCAGACACCCCCCACCAATAATCACCTGCAGTACCCATTGTAACCCTTCTGTGATCCAAAACTTCCATGGAAATGTAGTCCATAAAATAATCAAATACTCTTAATAGGAAACAGAAACAACAATGATAAGCTTACATGCAAGAGACAAACATAAATAAACTCAGGAAAACACAAACAAACAAATAATCAAACAAAAAAAATTAGCGGATTGGGACATTCAATAAAATGGGGAAAAAAGCAAAAGAAATGCCTTTAAAAAAAATATATATATATATATATATATTCTCTTTTTTCCCTTTTATCACTGTGTTATCGGACGTCCCGTGTGCCGTGACACCTTCCTCCTTTCAATCCCCATTGTCTCCCAAATTTTCATTTAATTTTCAAAGAAGTTTTAGGTCACAGCAAAGTCACACACGGTGTACCAGAGACTCCAAGATACCAAACCACCCCCCACTTCTCCACCCCATATTACCCCCCTCCTTTTTTTGGATGTTAGCATTGTTATAACTGTTATACAGGTAGCAAAATATAGCAACTAAACATTGTCAATGATTTATAGTGTAGTTTACAATTTAGACAATACAGTTTAATAAGTTTTGATGATATTTACAATATCCTGTGTCCATTACAGTAAGGTAATTAAAAACCTTTCCCATAACCACTAAATACCCCATTAGATCTTAACTGTTCCTTCCTCCCCATCCCCTTAGGGCATATGACACTAGCCTGTCTTGACTCATGGAATGTCAAGATTCCCAGGCCCTGGGTATATGAACCTGCCTTTCCTAATCTACCCAGCTGTCAATGCTACACCACCAATCCCAGTAATATCACTATCCATCTGTCCTATCCTTCAATATGCAACTATACTCTATCCCTTTACCATAGATTATGTCCATATGGGTGATGGCTCAAAGCCTGCTCTTCTCTTACTCTCCCTTGTTAACATATATTTCAGACAATGGTTCTCAGAGACTGCTCACGTTCCTCAGTTCAAATCAGTGAGGTCATATACTGTTCATCCTTCAGTGCCTGGCTTGCTTCACTCAACATAAGGTCTTCAAGATTCATCCACATAATTCCATGTGTTAGCACTTTATTCCTTCTTACAGCTGAGTAATATTCCATTGTATGTATGTACCAAGTTTTGCTTATCCATTCGTCTGTTGATGGGCACCAGGGCTGATTCCAACTTTTGGCAATGGTGAACAATGCCGCTATAAACATTGGTGTGCATATATCTGTTTGTGTCTTTGCTTTCAGTTCTTCTGTGTATATACCCAGCAGTGGAATTGCTGGATCATATGGAAGATCTATGATTAGTTTTCTGAGGAACCGCCAAACTATCCTCCACAGTGGCTGGACCATAGCACAGTCCCACCAGCAGTAGATGAGGGTTCCTATTTCTCCACATCCTCCCTAAATTTAATGTCTCCTAATTTTTAATAGCTGCCATTCTGATGGGTGTAAGATGGTATCTCATTGTAGTTTTGATTTGCATTTCCCTGATAGCAAGCGATGTTGAGCATTTTTTCATGTGCTTTTAGCCATTTGTATTTCTTCCTTGGAGAAGTGTCTTTCAGGTCACTTGCCCATTTTTTAAATGAGTTGTTTGTCCTTTTATTTTCAAAGTGTAGGATTTTTTTATATATGCAGGATATTAGGCTCCTATCAGATAAATGGTTGCCAAATATTTGTCCCTTTGGGTAGGCTGCCTTTTTATTTTCTTAATAACATCCTTTGAGGTGCAGAAGTTCTTAATTTTGATGAGATCCCATTGATTTACTTTTTTCAATTGCTGCTCGTTCTTTGGCTGTGAAGTTCATGAAACCATTTCCTATTACAAGGTCGTGTAGATCCTTCCCTACATTATCTTTCAAGGTCTTTATGGTTTTGGCTCTTATATTTAGATCTTTGATCCATCTTGAGTTAATTTTTGTATAAGGTGCGACGTGGTATTCTTCTCTCATTCTTTTGGATATGGATATCCAGTTCTCCAAGCACTACTTGTTAAAGAGGCCATTCTCTCCCAACTGAGTGGGCTTCGTGGCCTTGTCAAATATCAGATAACTGTATATGCGAGGATATCTATCAGTACTCTCAGTTCAGTTCCATTGGTCAGTACGTCTATCCTTGTGCCAAAACTATGCAGTTTTGATCACTGTAGCTTTGTAGTATGTTTTAAAGTCAGGTAGTGTGATACTTCCAACTTCATTTTTCTTTTTCAATATATCTTTGGCAATTCGAGGCCTCTTGCCTCTCCAAATATATTTTGTGGTTAGTTTTTCCGGGTCCTTAAAAAATACAGTGTTGACTTTTATTGGGATTGCATTAAATCTGTAGGTTAGTTTGGGAAGGATAGACATCTTGATGATGTTTAGTCTTCCTATCCATGAACAGGGAATATATTTCCATTTATTTAAGTCTTCTTTGATTTCCTTTAATAGTATTGTGCAGTTTTCTGTGTATAAGTCTTTTACATCTTTAGTTAAATTTATTCCTAGGTATTTGATTCTTTTAGTTACTATTGTAAATGGTATTTTTTTCCTTATTTCTTCCACAGTTTGTTCGTTATTGGTGTATAGAATTGCTACTGATTTTTGAGCATGGATCTTATAGCCTGCAACATTACTGAACTCCTTTATAAGTTCTAGAAGCCTTGTTGTAGATTTCTCAGGGTTTTCTATGCATAGGATCATGACATCTGCAAATAATGAAATCTTTACTTCTTCTTTTCCAATCTGGATGCCTTTTATGTCCTTTTCTTGTCTCAGTGCTCACGCAAGTAATTCTAAGAAAACGTTAAATAGGAGTGGTGATAGTGGGCATCCTTGTCTCATTCCTGATCTCAGAGGGAAGGCTTTTAGGATTTCACTGTTGAAAATGATGTTAGCTTTGGGTTTTTCATATATATCCTTTATCATATTCAGAAAGTTTCCATCTATTCCTACCTTTTGTAGCGCTTTTATGAGGAAAGAGTGCTGTATTTTGTCGAATGCTTTTTCTGCATCTATAGAGAGGATCATGTGATTTTTTTCTTTCAATCTGTTTATGTGGTGTATTACATAGATTGATTTTCTTATATTGAACCATCCTTGCATACCTGGGATAAAAACCACTTGGTCATGGTGTATAATCCTTTGATATGTTGTTGAATGCGATTAGCAAGTATTTTGTTGAAGATTTTAGCATCTAGGTTCATTAGAGAAATTGGTCTGTAATTTTCCTTTCTTGTGGTATCTTTATTTGGTTTTGGTATAAGGGTAATGTTGGCATTGTAGAATGAGTTAGGCAATACTCCTTCTACTTCTATTTTTTGGAAGAGCTTAAGTAGAATTGGTGTTAGCTCTTTCAGGAATGTTTGGTAGAATTCAGCTGTGAAGCTTTCTGGTCCTGGGCTCTTCTAAGTTGTGAGGATTTGGATGACTGAGTCTCTCTTTTTACTTGTAATTGGACTGTTGAGTTCATCTATTTATTCTTTCATCAATGTAGGCTGTTTGTGTGTTTCTAGAAACTTGTCCATTTCCTCTAAATTATCATTCTTGTTGGCATATAATTTTTGAAAGTGTCATCTTATGATACTCTTTATTCCTGTGGGGTCAGTAGTGATATCCCCTTGCACATTCCTTATTTTAAGTATTTGCATCTGTTCTCTCTTTTTCTTTGTTAGTTTGTCTAAGGGTTTGTCAATTTTATTGATATACCTGAAGAACCAGTATTTGGTTTTGTTAATTGTTTCCAGTGCTTTCTTATTCTCTATTTCATTTATTTCTGCTCTAATCTTTGTTATTTCCTTCTTTCTACTTCCTTTAAGTTTACTTTGCTGTTGTTTCTCCAATTCCTCCAAGTGTGCAGTTAGGTCTTCAATTTTAGCTCTTTCTTCTTTTTTAATATATGAATTTATGGCTATGAACTTCCCTTCAGGACTGCTTTCACTGCATCCCATAGGTATTAATATGTTGTGTTGTCGTTTTCATTAGTTTCAAGGTAGTTATTGATTTCTTTTGAGATTTCCTCTTTGATCCACTGTTTGTCTAAGAGCTTGTTGTTTAACTTCCATATCCTTATGCCTAACCTGTTTCTCTGGCCCTTAGTGATTTCCAATTTCATTCTGTTGTGGTCAGAGAAATTACTTTGTATAATCTCAATCTTTCTGAATTAATTGACAATTGTTCTGTGGCCTAGCATGTGGTCTATTTTGGAGTATGTTCCATGTGCACTTGAGAAGAATGTAAATCCCACTGTATTTGGGTGTATTGTTCTGTGTATGTCTATTAAGTCCAGGTCTTCTAATGTATTGTTGAGTGCCTTAATTTCTTTATTGAGTCTCTGTCTAGATGTTCTGTCTAATGATGATAGTGGTGTGTTGAAGTCCCCTGCTATAATTGTAGAGGAATTTATTCTTCCTCTTAGTTTTTCCAGAGTTTGCTGCACGTATTTTGAGGCACCCCAAATTAGGTGCGTAAATATTGATGATTGTTCTCTCTTCTTGAGAGATTACTCCTTTTACTAATATGTGATATCCATCTTTGTCTCTTACAATAGATTTGCATTTAAAGTCTATTTTGTCTGATATTAGAATAGCTACTCCTGACCTTTTTTGGCTATTGTTTGCTTGTAAAATGGTTTTCCAGCCATTCACTTTCAGCCTCCTTGAATCCCTGGGTCGAAGATGCGTTTCTTGTAGAATAGATGGATGATATTTTCTTATCCATTCTGCCAATTTGTGTCTTTTGATTGGTGAATTTAATCCATTAACATTCAGTGTTGTTACACGTAATGAATTTCTTACTTCAGCCATTATTTCTTTGGGTTAATGTATGTCATATGTTGTTTTGTTTCTCTTTTTGTATTTTCAGTTGTTTTTAAACTCTCCTCCAAATCTCTTTCCCTTGTTTTATCCTTTCAACTTGTAGAGATTCCTTTAGTATTTCTTGAAGTGTTGGTTTCTTATTGACATACTCTCTTAATTTCTGTTTATCTGTGAATATTTTGAAATCTCCATTATTTTTGAATGCCAGTTTTGCTGGATAGAGAATTCGGGGCTGGAAGTTTTTTTCTTTTAATGTTTTGACTATGTCATACCTCTGTCTTCTTTCCTCCATGGTTTCAGCTGAGAAATCAGCACTTAATCTTATTTTGCTTCCTTTGTATGTGACAGTTCTCTTTTCTCTTGCTGCCTTGAGTATTTTCTCTTTGTCTTGAGCATTGGAGATTTTGACAATTTAATTCTTGGTGATGGCCTGTTGGAATTTATACTATTTGTGGTGCGCTGTGCTTCCTGGATCTGCACAGCCACCTCTCTCAATAGGGTTGGGAAGTTTTCAGCCATTATTTCCTTCAACCTTCCTTCTGTTCCCTTTCCCTTTGCTTCTCCTTCTGGGATGCCCATAATGCGTAAGTTTGTGCATTTTGTGTTATCGGTTAATTTCCTGAGTCCATGCTGGATTTTTTCTATCTTTTTGTCTATCTGTTGTACTATCTCTTTGATTTCAGCTGTATTGTCTTCCATATCACTAATTCTTTCTTCTGCCTGTTCAAATCTGCTGTTATGTGAATCCATCGTCTTTTTGTTTTCTTGGATTGTGCCATTGCTCACAGTCATATTCATTACCTTTTTAGCCATGTTTGCCATTTCTTCAGTATGTTCTTCCAGTGTCTTCTTTATATCATTTATCTCTTCCTTTACTTCTTTATGTTGGTCCATGATATTTGTTTGGAAAGATTTGATTAGTTGTTCGATATTCTGTATCGTTTCCTGGGTTTTATTTTGTTCATTGGACTGGTCCATGTTTTTCTGTTTCTCAGTGTCATTTGTATTTTTTTATTGCCCTCTGGTCATCATATCATTTTGATGATTTTGTTCAGTTGATTAGCTTTTCTCTATGCTCTAGGGTTTTATTTCGCTGGTGGTTCTGCATGTGTGTTAAGTATTCTCTTTGGCACATTTTCTTTTTAGTTTATTTCCTTGCTTCTTTCTACGTTCCCTTGAAGGCAAAAGATTAGGTCCAGAGTAATCAAAAGATGCAAGGAAGGCAGAAGGATAACAGTAATATTGATAAAAGTTAGAAGAGGGGCCAAATGAGTCTCAATGAGATGAATATTTATCTTGTGTAGGCAGTGTAGAGTAATGGGAAAAAAAGTGGAGATCCTACAATGGACTGGGAAAACAAATGGAGGAATATATATATAGTGATTTAGAAGGCTAGATTATGAGGAGAGAGAGAAATAGTAAAGAAAGGGCTGAAAGGAAAAAGTTAATACTAATAAAAAAAAAGAAGAAGAAGAAAACAAAATAGATGGAATAGAAATTGACACCCTTAAGTTGTGGGCCTATGAAAAAATGTTGTATTTAAGAGCCACAACAGAAAGCAGAAGGCAGAAAGACGAAGGAAGGATAAGTGATAGTTTGGAATACAAAATCAATATAGACAGCGAGTGGGAAATTACTGAAGAAGAAGCACAGCGAAGAAGCGACAAGCTAGCAGCACCTAATTTTAAAAAATGAAAGAAAAAAGAAAGGGGGGAGGAAAGAGGAAAGAAAAACAAGAGAACAGAAATAAACAGAGAAAAACCAAAGATCCACACAGGCAAGCAGTCAAATAGAGCTAAGTAGGGTCAATGATTCCCCTAGGGTCCACGTGGATCCTCTCTGCCTGCTTGTGTGTATCAATCAATTTTCCCACAGGGTTCTATATGCAGGTCCTGAAACAGCTTTTAGCTATTAAACTAAATTAAAGAAAATTTATTTTTCATTTACTGAAGTGACCTTCTCACTTTTTTTTTTTTTTTGGTGAAATACAGGACCCAAAATAATTCCTCCTCTAGACCAACCCCCTTCCAGAAGGGACCCTAGCTGGGCTCATGGAAATTAATCAAGCACGTCCCACTTCCTGGACTCCCTTGGGTAGCTGTAGCTCTGATGTTAGTCAATGCAGAGTGCTAAAGAAGGCCGACTCTGCCCCTTCTGGAGCTGAGCACCCACATCACCAGGTTGCTATGTAAATCAGTTTGACTCTGCAGATTCGCCTCTCCTCTCAGCCTGATGCTGCTTCAGGTCAGCTTATCTACTCTCCATCCTATGGGGTGGTCCAGGCAGCCAGATCGATGGCAAAAAATAAAAATAAAATATTCCCTTCCCTGTCCTCCAACTGAACACTCCCTCTTTTGGAGAGTGTCCCCTCTTCCTGGCTCCACAGTGACCCAGGGCTTATCCCTGGGCAGCTAGGCAAATCAATTTCCTCCCCCAAACAGGATCACCCCTTCAGTCCACCGGGTGCTGATTCGCTCTGGTTGTTCTGTTCTCCCAAGTTCCAAGGAGCTCCAGGCAGCCAGATCCCCAGAAAATAAAACTTTCTTGCCCTGCTCGTGGCTCCAAATGGCCATTTTATTTTTTTTCTTCCTAACTGCGGTGCTCAGCCATCCATGCCAAACACTACCGGCAGGCTTAAAACTCACGAATCTCTACTGTTCTGTCCATGCTGTTGATCCGCACAAATAGATGTCCCAAGCTTCTCATTCCACACATGCACAGCACAGACCCCCGGGCAGGACCTCGTCCACAATCTGCCTTGCTCTGGGAGCTTGCAGTGTGTGCCCTCCCACACTAACGCCATCTTGGCCCCTGGATCTCTATCATTGTTTTGTGCTCACTATCTGCTCTCTGTGTTTTCTTCTGTGTCTGCTTGTATTTTCTATAGGTGGCACAAGGAACTGATCTTGGGCATTCTGGAGATGGATGGAGGCACTTAATGTATTGTGCCACCACAGCTCCCTGCTCTGCTGGGTCTCTTATTGTCTCTCCTCTGTGTCTCTTTTTGCTGCATCATCTTGCTGTGCCAACCCTGCTGCATTGGTCAGCATTCCTAAATGGGCCAGCACTCCATATGGGCCAGCGTTCCACATAGGCCAACACTCTGCATCGGCCAGCTCTCTGCTCTGGCTTACTCACCATTGAGGCCAGCACTCCTATGCAGGTCAGCATGCCACATGTGCCAGAATGCTATGAGGGTTAGCTCTCCCCTCAGGCCAGCTTATGACCCACATAAGCTTGCCTTTCACCAGGAGGCCCCAGGAATCAAACCCTGGACCTCCTATATGGTAGACAATAGCCCAATCATTTGAGCCACATCTGCTTCCCTCTGTATTTCATTTTATCTCTGCTTCCCAAATGAGATAATCTTAACTGGCTAAGTTTTAAGTTCATTGATTCTTTCTTCTGCTGATGAAATCTTCTGTTGAATCCCTTTAGTTAATTTTTCATATCAGTGTTGTATTATACACCCCAGAATTTCTCTTAGATTCCTTTATAATTTCTACATCTTTATTATTATTCCCTTATTTTAAGACATAATTCTGATTTTCCTTAGTTCCTTGCCCATAGTTTCATTTTTCTCTTTGACAGTATATAAACAGTTGTTTTAATTCCTTTTGCTAGATATATCAGTAAATGAACTTCTTCAGGTGCAGATTTTATATATCCTTTGTTTTGCTGAAAATGAGATACTCTTTTTGTAAGGTTTCATGACTAAAATTTTTAATTGAAAACTGTACATTTTTAATAATATAATGTGATGTCACTAGAAATTAGATTCTCTCCTCTCCTCAGCATTTGTTTTTGCTTTATATTGTTGATGCATCTGGGTATTTTTTGAGTTCCTATCTTTTTTTAAACTTTTTTATTTATTGGAAGTATATCACTCATATATAAAACAATAAGTGTATAGTAATATTTGTGAACTTACAAAAAAACATATATAACATCATACAGGGCTCTCATACCTCACTCTACCATAAATAACTTGCATTGTTGTGAAACATTTTTAACTAATGATTAAAGAGCATCCTCAAACTATTACTACTAACCAAAGTATTTTCCTCTAGCCCACCATATTATTATTATTTATATCATTTTTACATGAACATACATAAACAATAAGTTTATAGTAAAAGTTGTGAAGTAACAAAGTAAACATGCATATCATCATACCGGGGTCCCATACATCAACCAATCACCAACACCTTGCATTAGTGTGAGATATTTCGTACAAATTATGAAAGAATATTTTCAAAATCAACTAACTATATTTCTTATCTTAATTTGGTGTATTTATCGCCCAGCCCATCCTATTATTATTTTTTAAATATATTTTTATGACAGAAGTTGTAAACTTACGAAACAATCATGTACATGTGCAGAATTCCCAAACAACACCCTTCTATCAACACACCACATTGTGCTGGAGCACTTTTTGCTGATTATGAGATAATATCATCAGATTATTTACCAGGTCCACAGTGTACATTTGGCACACTATTTCCATACTCCCCATTATCAACACAGTACATCTTTGGCATAGATGCATCAGTATAACATTATTACTGTTAATGACAGTCCCTTGGTCATTCCAGTTGTATTTTTCTTACACTTCTCCACATTCCCACCACGGTGCAATTGCGATGTACATCTGTTGTAGCTAACAAAAA
This sequence comes from Tolypeutes matacus, assembly GCA_026826555.1. Lineage (NCBI taxonomy): Eukaryota > Metazoa > Chordata > Mammalia > Cingulata > Chlamyphoridae > Tolypeutes > Tolypeutes matacus. The sequence goes on from JAKSZT010000536.1 coordinate 1,593,374, forward strand.
ACACTCTTGAATCTGTACCATCAACCACAATTCTCATCCACCTCTGGGTTTACTGTCCTATTCAGTCCCTAGATTATTCTCTAACTTTCTCTTTACATCCGTAGGCTGCCATTTTCAGCCAAATTCCCATTTATGAATCAGCTGTTACTGACACTATATGTTACCATTAACTCTATATATTTCCACACTTTTAAAGTAAAGTTAATTAAAACTTGTATACACATTGAACATCAGTAGTCCATCTCAGTCCTCCTCTTATCTTCTTTAAGAATCATCATGTACCACCAAGTCTTGAAGATATTTTCCTATTGTTTCTTCTAGAAGCTTTATGGTTCTTGCTTTTATATTTAGGTTTTTGATCAAGTTTACATTAATTTTTTTATATAATGTGAGAGAGAGTCCTCTTTCCTTCTTTTGGCTACAGATATCCAGTTCTCTTAGCACCATTTGTTGAATAGACCGCTTTGCGTGAGTTGAGTGAGTTTGTCAGGATAGTCAAAAATCACTTGAGGGACCAGGTGAACACTGGGGATTTGTGGGTATGAGGTTGAAAGCACATAGGTGGGAATGCTTTTGTGGCAATATGACAAGGAAGGGTCACTGGTTTAGGGTATGGTTGGGGAGACATTTGGGAAAGGGTGCACCTGGAGCAGGCTTCAAGTGTGTGAGTGTTTAACCTGTCATAATGTGTTGTATCAGTGGGTGGAGACCCACTTAATGAGCAGGAAGGAGTTGGAATCCCATCTTTGGGAAGAAGGGTTTATTCAGAAATAGACAGGCAGGAGTCTCTCAAGAGAAAGAGTGGCTCCTAATAAAGGAGGACAAAGCACTGTGTCGAGAATTCTTGTTGCATGTAACTATGAATCTTGTCATCCGACGAGTAAAGCGAGGGGGTCATCATGGGCCCTTTGGGGATGGGGTAGGAGGAATAGAATAGATCAAACATGGGGTATTTAGTGGTCAATGGAAATGTTCATCATTACCCTACAGTGATGGGCACAGGACATGGTAAGTATCATCAAAATTTATAAAACTGTACAGACAAAATGTAAACCATAGTGTAAACCATTGACAATGTTTACTAGCTACGTTTCACTATTTGTATATCAGTTATAACAATGTTACCATCCACATACAAAAAGGTATTGATATGTGGGGAAGAAAGGGGGAAGATGTTGGGTATATGATAGTCCCCTGTATTGTGTGTGTGACTATGCTGTGACCTAAAACTTTTTGAAAACAAAATGAAGAATAGTGAGACACTGGGGAATGAGAGGGAGAAGGTGCCATGGTACAGACTGGACACCAGATATTGCAGTGATGAAAGGTAAAATGTCAAAAATAAATGTTTTATATTTTTCATTTATTAATATCCCAATCTTTTAATTTAATTTAATTTTTAGTTTTTTTTAATTTTTATATATTTTATCTCCTACATTTAAACTTATCTCTATTATTTCATTTTCCTATTAATTGTATTCAGCTATTCTAATGGCTTCATCTTTGAAGAAACATTGGGTCACAGAATGGTTACAACTGGTGGGGGAGGATTGTTGGTGTGGGGTGTCAGGGATGGGGGATGAATGGGAGGAAGTTCAACTGAGCATAAATATAAGGTAGATAAAAATGTTCAAATGTTCACAGGGCATTGTCACAGTGGGTTGAATACTGAATTTCCATCCTGGAGGGCTTTGCCACATTCTCTAGGGGAACAGCAACAGTTCCCCAAGTGCAGGGGCAGTGACTAGTGAAAAAGGATGATCCATTGATGAGCCCTTGATATTGATGACTAGTCTTATGAGTCTTTACTCTTAAAATTGAAACTTAGCCTATTGTTATGGGATGCCTAATGGTTGCCTTTTGAGAGCCTCCTTCTTGCTCAAATGTGGCTTCTCTCTCAGCCAAACTCAGCATGTGAATGCATTACCTTCCTCCCAGCATGGGACATGACTCACAGGGATGAGCCTCCCTGGCAACGACAGATTCCTACCAAGTGCCAACTGGCAATGGGACTAGAAAAAGACCTCAAATAAAAGGGGGAAATAGTAAAGACATATGAATTTATATGGCTAAGAGACTTCAAAATGAGGTGGAAGATCATCCCAGAAGTTACACTCACACATGTTTCAATAGGATCTCATAGAATTACAAAGTGAATAATTCTTATCCCAAATAGTGGGGCTCCTGAGGACTCTGGAGACACCCACGTCCTATGTCGGGTGGCTAGCTCCAGAGTTTGGTGCCCTGCCAGTGGGCCCTACTATGGAATTTATGCTCCTGAAAGTGATAGAGTTGCTCTCAACTATGTCTTCCCTGCACATGGCTCATCTGTCCCATCTATTCAAACCTATACTTGGTGCTGGAGTTTGTAGGTGTACATCCAGAGACTTGAGTCTTTGGGCTATCCATGTGCCAGCTGGGCCAGATCTTCAGTGGAGCAGCTAATACTATTCTACAGTGCATTGGACTCACCCAGGAAAACTGGGGGGGAGATGATGATGGACAATGGCCATCCCAGGGAATGGAGAGAGTCTGCAGCTACAGGCAGGATAATCCCATCCATCTTCCCCATGGGATATAAATCCCCTCTCAATTTGAGGTGGAGTGGACATCACCATCCCAGACTCCTCAGGATGGGGGGAAGAACTATGGACTAGAGTGAACTTACTGGTATTCTGCTATAGACATACTGTGATTCTAGCAATGGAAGGCATTACAACATTGATATGGAGCTAGTGGCCACTGATGGCTCTGGGGTCAGGGAGAGGGAAAAACAGTTGTAATACAGGGACTTTTTCAGGACTTGGGAATTGTCCTGAGTGTTATTGAAATGACAGATATATGCTATTTTATATTATCATATAACATGCAGAACTGTGTTGGAGAGAGTGTGTTCTACAATGTGAACAAAGATCCATGCTTAATGGCAAAACCCCAGGATGTGTTTATCAATAGAAATTAATGTGTCACACTAATGAAGGAGGTTTATGTGGGAGGTTGTGAGAGATGTGAGATGTGGGGTGTATGGGAATCCCTATATTTTTTGTGTAAGATATATGTAATCTAAGTATCTTTAAGAAATTTTTTTTTTATTTAAAAAAAACTTAAAAATCACTTGCTCATAGGTGAGAGGGTCTGTTTCTGAACCATCAGTTTGGTTCCATTGGAATATGTGTCTGTCTTTATGCCAGTACCATGCTGTTTTTACTACTGTAGCTAGGTAATATGATTTAAAGTGTGGAAATGAGAGTCCTCCTATTTTTGCCTTTTCTTTTTAATAAGTTTCTGGCTATTCAGGACCTCTTAACCTTCCAAATAAATTTGGTGTCCATGTTTTCTATTTATTTAAAAAAATGCTGGTGAAATTTTTATTGAGATTGCATTGACTCTATATATCAAATTGAGTAGAATTGACCTCTTAATATTTAATCTTTCAATCCATGAGCATGGAATAGTCTTCCAATTATTTATGTTTTTTTAAATTTCTTTTCTTTTTTTTTTTTTTTTGATAATGAAAAAAATATTTATTTTGTAGTCATCACTGCATCTAGCTATTTTGCACTGGTCTATTCTTTTACTGAATTTTTATTTTTTAAAAGATAGTTAGATTATGTAAATATTACACAGACAATATAGGGATTCCCATATGCCCCTCTCCCAACACTTTCCACACCCTCCCACATGAACACCCTTCATTAGTGTGACACATTCATTTCAATTAATAAACACATCCTGGGGCTTTGCAATTAAGCATGGACGATAGTTCACAATGTAGTCTATACTCTTTCTGATTTCTTGAGTTGTAGTTTTCTGAATTCAAAGGCTTTACATCATTGGTTAAATTTATTTCTAAATATTTGGCTTTTATCTGTCATATTTTATTTCCCTCACTCTTTTGTAACTTTTAATTACTTTTTATTGATATAATCTTCATTTTTAAACTCTCTTCCAGGCCTCTCTCTCCTATCTTTTCTTTTCAGGCTGTAGCACATCTTTTAGTATTTCCTGCAAAGCCTGACTCTTGGTTACAAACTCTCTCAGTTTTTGTTTATTTGTGAATATTCTAAACTCACCCTCATGTTTTAAAAAGACAATTTTGCTGAATATAAGATTCTTAGCTGGCAGTTTTTCTCTTGCAATACCTTAAATATATCAGACCACTGTCTTCTTGCCACCATAGTTTCTGATGAGAAATTGGCACTTAATCTTATTGTGTATCCCTTATATGTTATGCTTGGCTTTTCTCTTTTCACTCTCAGAACTCTCTCTTTGCCTTTGACCTTTGAAGTTCTGATTAGCGTGTGTCTCAGAGTTGATCTATTCAGATTTACTTGGATGGGAGTATATTGTGCTCCGTGGACATGGATATCTGTGTCCTTCAGTAGAGTTGGGACATTTTTTAACCATTATATCTTAAAATATTCGTTCTGCCCCTTTTCCCTTCTCTTCTCCTTCTGGGACACCCATGATGTTTATGTTTGCACATCTCTTGCTGTCATTTAGTTCCCTGAGATCTTGTTAAATTTCTTCCATTCTTTTCTTCATCTGTTCTTTTGTATGTTCTGTTGCAGAGGCAATTTCTTCAAGCTCACCAATCTTTTTTCCTGCTTCCTCAAATCTGCTATTATATGATCCCAGTGTATTTTTATTTCATTTATTGCCCCTTTCATTCCCATAAAATCTGTTATTTTTCTATGTATGCTGTCAAATTCTTCTTTGTGCTCATCCAATGTCTTCTTAATATCTTTAATCTCTTTAGCCATCTCATTGCATTTATTAAGAACATTTGTTTGAATATCTATGATCAGTTGTCTCAAGTCCTTTATATCATCTGGAGGCTTACCTTGTTCCTTTAGCTGGGTCATATTTTCCTGTTTCTTAATATTTTGTTGGTATCTTGGCATCTGCCTTACTAGACTATATATTCTGGGTACACTTTCTCTCCTTAGTTTATGGCTTTCTTTCCCTTTCTCCCTTGCTGGTTGTGCAGTAGGAGCCAAGGATGTAGTTGGTCCTGTAACCTGTGGAGGCTTAAGTTGCTCTCATTGCCCTTGGGACCAATGAAGCTTCTCCCAACTTTCTCCTTTCCCAAGGGTAAGGACAGAGCCACAGTTTTGTAATAATCCAAGTCATTCAGACTTAGACTATAGTTTCCCAGAGAGACTGATGAAGCTTCATGCCCCTTTCTCCCCTGTCATGGGTGGGGATGGGCCTGCTGGTATGACCAGCAATATATGACATGCAAGTCCAAAATGACCAGTTTTCCCATAGACTTCCATCTATTCAGTCTGTGCCAGCTGAATGTACCTCCAGCTACCAGGAGAGGCTGGTACAGGGCCTGTCAGCTTCTTCGCTACTAAAGGTGGGATTGAAACCTAAGCTAAGGCTGCAGGCTGATCTGGGTGAAAGAAACCAGTCTTTACCATAACTGTAATTTTCAATCAGCCTAGCGTCCCTTCATGCTGGGTGTGGACTCAAAATGCCAACTACCAGCCTCTTTCCAACTTGGACAGGTTCAAACTTTAGCTGTTCTTAGGGTTATAGTTTATCCAGCCAAATTTACTAATCAGTAGCTGAAGTTGGTGGCCAACCATTTGTTCCTCCCTTGTTTTTGTTTTTGTGAAGTGGAGCCACAGAATAACTCCTGAGGTGGCTTGCTCCTCCAGAGTAGGATGATCATTGGCCTCTGCAAACTGATCTTATTTTCCCAGAGAGGTTGGTGTAGGTCGCCCCAGCTTTCTCCCTGCCAGAGGTGGTTCTGGGACTTAGGCTACAGCTGTAATCTGATCTGCATGGAAAGAAGATGGTACCTCCAGCACTGATTTTCAGTCCAACTTTCTTCCCCTCATGCCAGGGTCAGAGTTAAATGGCATCTACCGGTCACTTTCTAACTTAGACAGGTTCAAACTTCAGCTGTTCTTAGGATTATACTGTAGCCCACTGAATTTATTAATCAGTAGCTGATGTTGGTGCCCAACTGCCTCTTCCTCTTCCATTTTTGGGAAATGGAGCTTCCAATTCCAGCTGCGGAATAGCTACTGAGGTGGTTTGTGACATGGGCCTCTGGGGCATGGAGTGCTCTACTCATGAATCTTCTCTGCAGGTGGGCAGTTTCATCCTTCCATTCTTTCAAAGATGTTGCAGGGCACTCTTCTGGTCTCCTGGAGCTCCCAAATATGTGCTTTAGATAGCTCTGGGTGGTTACTAACTGTCCTGTAGCACAACTTGACTCTAGGAGCTCCTTTGCTGCTGCTTTGCTGGTGCTTCCAAGTTCTTATCTTTTTTGTAAATACTGTATTCTTTGTTGTATGTGGTAACTCAAGTCTCTGTTCCATTAGCTTTGTGGTTTGCTTATGATATGAGAATGATTTGGTTAAAAGAGTGCAGCAAAAAAAGTACTGTTCCATTACTTGCTCTGTGTTGGGGCCCTCCTTGAACACTTAGCCAGGCTCTTTACAACTCTACTTATACTCTCTTTATTGATTGGGCAGAGCCTAAACTTCAGACAGATGCAAAAGTGTTTTCTGGACTTTTCAGAACATGCACTTTTGCAGTTCACACTTTTGTTGTCAAGTCTAAGAAAATATTGCTTACCACAAGGTCTTGATGATTCTTCTCTGTGCTTTCCTCCAGGAGATTTAGTTTTGGTTCTTCTATTTAAGCATTTGATGTATTTTGAGGGTTTTTTGTTGTTGTTGTTGTTGTTGTTGTTTTTGTATGCATTATGAGGTAGCGGTCCACCTACATTCTTTTGCATATATATATTCAGTTTTCACAATATCATTTGTTGAAGAGACTAATCATACCCCCTTGACTAGACTTGACAATCAATTATCTGTAGATATTAGAGAATATTTCTGAATTCTTAATTCAAGTGCATATGTCTATATGTCTGTCTTTGTGCTATTATCATGTCATTTTGATTACTGAAGCTTTGCAATACATTTTAAAATCAGTAAGTGTGAGGCTTATATCTTCATTCTTTTTTTTCAAGATAATTTCAGTTATTCAGGGACCCTACCCTCCCATGTAAATTTAATGATTGACTTTTCCATTTCTGCAAAGAATGTCATTGGAATTGGGTTGAGATTGGGTTGAATATGTAAATCACTTTGGATAGAATTGATATTTTAAGTATTTATTATTTTAGTCCATGAACATGAATGTCCTTCCATTCACTTAGATATTTTTTATTTCTTCTAGAAATACTCTGTTTTTCTGTGCATAAAAGCTATACAAGCTTGGTTAATTTTATTCCTATTTTTTCATTACTATTGTAAGTGGAGTTTTTACATTTATTTTCCACTTTGAAATATTCATTACTAGTGCATGGGAGCATTACTTATTTTTAATTATTGAGCTTGTACCCCTCCAATTATCTGATATTTTTATTATCTCTAGTAGCTTTGTTATTTTTTTTCAGAACTTTCTGAGTATAATATAATGTAACCTGCAAATTATGAACATTTTAGTTCTACTTTTCTAATTTGAATGCATTTTCTCTTGCCTTATTGCAGTGGCTAGAACTTCCAGTACAATGTTGACAAACTGGTGGCTGGGAATCCTTGTGATTTTCCTAATCTTAGAGGGAAACATTTAGTATTTCATATTTCAGTATGGTGTTAAGTTTAGGTATTTGATACAGGCCCTTTTTGTATAGAGGATTTCTGATTTTATTCTTAGTTTTCTAAATGTTTTCATTAAAAGTCTGTGCTGAATTTTGTCAAATGTCTTTTTCTAAATCATTTGAGATGATTTTGCACTATCTCATCTACACTAGAGAAGAATGTGTATTTTGCTGCTGTTGAATGAACTGTTCTGTATATGTCTGTTAGATATAGTTGGTCCATGGTATCAATGAAGTCTTCTTTATCATTTTTTATATACTTCCTAGAAGTTCTATCCATTATTGAAAGTGGTGGATTGAAATCTCCAAGTATTGATGAAGAACCAACAATTTATGCCTTCAAATTTTTCACTATTTGCTTCATATATTTTTAATCTGTCCTTATGTGCATATATATATTTATAGTTGTTATTTCTTTTTCTTGAATTGACCACTTTATCAGTATATAAATACCTTCCTTCTCCAAACTATGAGAACATGAATATTTTTATATTTCCTATACCTCTCTGTCACCCCACGATTTTTTAACTTGTTACCACTTATATTTTTGAACATTGTACATCCAAAACCAAAAATGTATTAATACTTTTTTTTATTGTGGGTAAAAATCAAATTTTTCACAATATACACCAATATTTGTAAAATGATATATAGATATATATGCGTATATGTGCATTTGCTTACATAAATGTTATTTTTTTCATATATATTTTAAAAGATGTTACATTTGCATTTTTTACCTGTAAGAAGTAAGCTGTGAAGTTACATACCAATCAATACACCAAAATAGTACTGGAATTTATAATTACCCAAACGGTTACCTTTACCACAGGTTTTTATTTCTTTATGCCACTTTGGATCACTGTTTAGTGTCTTTTCTTTTCATTCTGAAGAATTCCTATTAGCATTGCTTATAGGGTGATGAACACCATCATCTTTTGTTTAACTGAGAATATCTTATTCTTTCTGTCATTTTATTTTTCATTATTTTTATATCAATGTTTCAGATTATTCAGTTAATTCAAGATAATAACTACAATAACAATAAATCTACCTTAGTAAGTGGTTACACTGCCCCCTTATTTTCATTCATTTCTCAAGCTTAAGGAATATGGCACAACATCTACTCAGACTGCATCAAGCTGAGAAGGGACATAGATGAATAAAATTGTTTTGCATGAAGTTAAATACTCCTTGCTTTTGGGATTGGGCTGGTCCATCATCATCATTTGTGAGTTGTGCAGGGCAGGCACAAATAGTTAGAGATCTACTGTCCAGATCAATCACTGGCTCTATTATTTAAATTGAAATGACATGCTGTCTCTCCACATCATTCCAGCCAACCTCTCAACATGGTATACCACACCAGTCTACTGAATTTATCACCTAATGTCACAAAGGAACCACTCTATAGAAAAGTATGATCGAATCCATTGAATATGGGAGACATTTTTTGAAGGCCAAAGGATCCCAATAGGGAGTGTCCCAGTCTTGGGGGAGAAATGTTATCTCTATAATAAAAACATAAGGATCAGATGTGGCTCAAGCAGTTGGGCTCCTGCCTCCCACATGAGAGTTCCTGCATTTGGTTCACAGTGCCTCTTGAAAAAAGAAAAACACAACAAGTAAAACAAATGAAAAAAAAAAAACAACTCCAGGAAACCAATGTGTCTCACTGGTTGAGCACCAGTTTTCCACATACAAGATTACAGGTTCAATCCCTGTCCTTTGGTACCTCAAAAAACAAAACAAAACAAACAAAATCATAAACAGCTGTGTCCTATCTGATTCCTAGTGACTTTTATAACCAAATATTGTGGTTTGTTTCACTGAGACACAACGTAACAATTCAACAGTGGCTGCTTTCCAGAACTGCAGAGTGCTAGACATTCTGACACATTTGGGGATACATTTCCTATGCTAGGAGAAAAATGTTGCTTTTACATAAATGACTCTAGACATGTGCATAAAATAGAAACTAAGCAATGGGTGAGGTAACTGATTGCAATCCATCCTCTCCCAGGTAAGGCCCAGTGTAATCCACGTTTTTAATACAGAGGGAGAAGTTCAAGCATGCTTGGTCACCATAATGGGAGTATGACATTAGATGTCCTCCCCAAAATTCATTTAAATATTTTAGGAAAATGTTACACAAAAATGATATCTATCACAGATGTGTACCATGCCTCAGACATACAGCTCACCATCTGTATTAGTCAGCCAAAAGGGTGCTGATGCAAATTACTAGAAATTTGTTGACATTTATAAAAGTGTATTTATTTGGGGTAGAAGCTTAGAGTTACTGGGCCATAAAGCATAAGTTTCTTCCCTCACCAAAGTTTCTTGCCACAAGTTGGAGCAAGATGGTTGCCAACATCTGCCCAGAGTTCAGTCTTCTGTGTTCCTCCTTCCCAGGGCTTGTTTCTCTCTGGGCTCAAGCTTGCTTCTCTCCACAAGGCTTGCTGTAGACTGTCAGGTGAACAGTTCATCTCTTTTTCTGGGGCCTTCTCTCCTTCCTCACGACCAAGCTCTGCTGTGCGCTTACTTCCCCAGGCTCAAGCATAAAAACTTCAAACTCCCCTCTTTGCCATGTGTTTTCTCTGTGAATCCCTGCCCACCAAGGGGGCAGGGATGCAATATCCTACTGACATGGCCCAATCAAAGCCTTAACATTATTTAATCAAATAAAAGTAAAACCTCTGAATCCAATACACTCTAATATTCCCAGAGGAAAATACCAGTTTACAAACATAATCCAATATTACTTTTTGGAATTCATCAATAATATCAAACTGCTACACCATCTAAAATGGATGAAAAGTGTAACAAAATATTTTGTTTGTCTAGGGGTCCCAAGAAAAGTTAGGAGGTAGACTCTGGTAGGGGAGAGTCCTAGTGTGGCCTACAACTTTTCTCTGGGGACCACAAAGACAGCATGTGCTCAAGACCAGATTTATTCACCTGATAGGATAAAACACAAACCCAGAGTAGATAAAATGACTGCCAGTACATTCCTTCCTTTATTTTCCTAAGCATTTATAAACATTCACTGGAAACAGTGTGCTTTTGGTGGGCATGTTTTATGACATATTCTGGTGGTAAGTCTATCCCTGGTGGGAGGGAGTAACATTTCTTCAATCAGGCAACTCATAAACACAAGGGAAGGTTGCTGCACATAGAACATTTGCCTGCCTCAGTCACTGATTGAAACCTACTGGCTATGGGAAGCCAATATCCACTAGTGAAGCTGAACTTTCTCTGTCTCTATTCTATGGGAGTAAAACATATTCCCACCAAAACCTGTGCAATTTGTGCTTTGGCTGGCAACCTTGACACCTATATTTGAGTGGTTTGACATTTCTCTTGGTGTCTTTCATTCTGGCTGATAAACTCTTAGAAGAAAATATAATAAAGTATCTTCAAGACCTTGAGATATGCAGTGGCATCTCAGACTTACACCAAAAGCATGAGTTACATACAAAATAGTAAGTGAATGGGACATCAAATTTGAGAACTTTAGTTCATCAAAGGATATCAAAAGAAGAATAATAGTTCAACCTAAGGAATGGGAGAAAATATTTGGAAACCAAGTATCCAGTAAAAGTTTAATTTCCAGAATAGATAAAGAAATCCTAGAGCACAAAAATAAAAAGACAACTAAACTTTAAAAAATGGGCTAAGGACTCAAATAAATATTTCTTCAAAGTAGACACATAAATGGCCAAAAAATACTTGGAAAGTTGTTCAACATCATAAGCCAGAAGGCCTTGATGATGCCTTGGACATTTTCCCACTTTCAAAATGTAAGCTAGTAAATTCTCTTTAACTCAACTGACTTCATACTATTTGCTTGAGCAGTCTGGGAAACTATAACAGACTTTGGTACCAGAAGAGTGGGGTGCTGCTATTACAAATAACAAAAAATGTGGAAACTGTTTGGAATTGGCTAAATGTATAGAGGCTGAAAGAATTGTGTGGTGCTTTATAGAAGAAAGGCTTGGAGAGGGGGAAACTTCACTCTAGAGTTCAGGGAGAGCAAGCCTCTGAGCAAGCTTTGGAAAGGGTGGGGCTCCTACTTATCGGGGCAGAGGACAAAATATCATTCTATAGATGACTCTCAGATCCTGAAATCTAAGAGGGTATAGCTTGCTAGGTTTTGGAATGGTTTGGGACCTCTGACCCTTGTGTACCTCCCAGTTTTTCCCTATGAGAATGTGCATGTTTATCCTATGCCTGTTTTCCCATTGTATATTGGAAGCAGATAACTTATTCGCTAGGTTTCACAGATACACAGAGGGGAATTACATTCCAGAATAGACCACATCTATAACTTATTTTGATGAGAATTTGATGATAGCACTACACTGTGAATGTAATTAACAAAATTGAATCATTTATATGAATGTGATTAAAAGGGGAAATTTTAAGTTTTATATGTAACCTGAATAAAATTTTAAAAATCCCATAGGACATTACAACACAAACAGTGCAACCTCAGATAAATGTGGACTATAATTAATGGCACAATTATAATAATATCTCTCACCAATTATAACAAAGGTACTACACTTATGTAAAGTTTTAATAATTGTGGGGATATAGGACTTTGCATATCTGCTTGATTTTTCTATAAACTTACAACTTCTCTAATAAAAATATTGAAGAAAGGATATAATTTCAGAGTAAAACTTCATGATGAAGGAAGTTCATAAAATATATTTAAAGAACTGTGGAATATATTTAAAGAATATATTTAAAGCTAATAAAATATATTTAAAGAACTCTGGAATTTTAACATACACAGAAATCAGTTCTCAATACCATCTCAGCAGCTATTATGTGGATTGGTGGCTCTCCTTCTTAGTGTACTGGAAACAAATGCACTGTTATCTTAAAAAATTTGGGGTATGCGTCTTGACTGGTCTGGTGGCTATCTGAGGAATTAACTCTTGTGATTGCCTTAATTAATAATGTCTTGGAAATGTCTCAATTCTGGAAGCAATTCTAAGTTGGTTTTCTTAAAGAAATAAAGGCAAATATAGCAACTGCAGCTGCCTAAAACAATTAGTGACAGATGGCAAAAGGAGGAGAGACTTAAAAATCTTACATATAAGAGGCTATGAAAGGATATATATTGGGAAAAAAAGTATTTGATAAGCTTCCTTTATAACAGGTAATCTAGAAGTCCACATGCATCTTCTGAGATAGTGCATGCTGAGAAAGATCCTGAGAAGACTCTAAGCTTTCATCATTGCCTTATGTTTAGACTCTTTGCAATTGGGAAGTGAAGGATTTGCACAAATGTAAAGAGCCTGACTAAGCATTCAAGGAGTGTCCTAACACAGAACCTGGAATGGAACCATACATTTTTGCTACAAGCATTTAATAAGATCATTGTCAAATCACTATCAAACCACAAAGATCCAGGGACCACATGCAACTAAGAATACAGCCTTGTAAAAAAATTTAGAAAGATCAATAAAAATCAACTATACCTACATGCAGCAGCATCAAGCCCTGCAGAGAAGAGAGAGTCTGTTTCCAGAGATACTACATTATAATATTCAAAATATCCAGTTATCAATAGAAATATATGAGATACAGAATGACACAAAAATGTATATACCATGTATAGGAAAACTAGAAAAGAACATAGAAACATGAGGAATCCCACATGTCAATATAACTAGAGAAAGACTTTAAAACATGTTTTATTTATGTTCAAAGAGCAAGGTGATACCATAAAGAATTAAAGATAACCAGGAGAATGAAGTTTCACAAAAAAGGGAGAATAAGAGTAGAGATAGAAATTATTTTTAAAATATATCAACAGAAATTCAGTAATTGGTAAAATAAAACTGACAAGAAAAATTTTCAAGAGAGATTCAACTGATGATTTCAGGAAGCAGAATGAAGCATCGGACTTAAAAAGTGTCATTTGGGATTATCCAGGCTGAGGAGTAGAAAGAGAAAAAGTAACAGAGCCTAAGAGATTGTTAGACGTGTTAAAATGTCCAAACATTTGCAGAAAAGGAATTGCAGAAAGGGAGGGAGGGAGACTGAGAGAGAGAGAGAGAGAGAGAGAGAGAGAGAGAGAGAGAGAGAGAGAGAAGAGAGAGGAGCAGGACAGAAATAATATTTAAAGAAATAAAGAAATAATGAGGAGACAACGATGGGCAATGGCCATCCCAGGGAATGGAGAGGGCCTGCATTTGCAGGCAGGATCATCCCACCCACCATATCCATGGGATATAAGCCCTCTCTCACTTGGAGTTGGAGTGGACATCACCATCCCAGTCCCCGCAGGATTGGGGGAAGAACTATGGACTAGAGTGGACTAGATGGTATTCTCTTGTTCACATACGGTGATTCTAGCAATGCAAGAAATTATAACAATGAGGTGGAGCCAGTGGCCACTTGACACTTTTGGGGTAGGGAGGGGATGAGCAGTTGAAATACAGGGGCTTCTTTGGGAGTTGGAGGTTGTCCTGAGTTCTGTTGTGGCAACGGATGTAGGCCATTTTAAATCAGCACACGCCACTCAGAACTGAGTGGGAGAGAGTGTGGTCTACAGTGTGAACTGTGGTCTATGGTTGGTGGCAAGGCTCCAGGAAGTGTAAGTTCATTGAGGGTGGTGGGCCACACTTGTGGGAGATGTTTGTGTGGGATGTGGTGGGAGCTGTGGGAGGTGGGCAAAATGGGAATCCCAGTGCGTTCTGTGTAATATTTTGGGTAATCTAAGCACCTCTTAAAATATATGTATATGTATATATAAATAACATTTTTGTAAGCAAATACACATATATGCATATATATTTATATATCATTTTTCAAATGTTTGTATGTATTGTGAGAATTTTGATTTTTACCCATAATAAAAAAAAAAAGAAATAATGGACAAATTTCCTCAAATTTAATGAAAAATATGATTCTATACCTCCAAGAAATGCAATGAACTCTAACTAGGATAAACTCAAATAGATCCACACTACTATACATTATAATCAAACTTTCAAAAGATAAAGGCAATGAGAGATCATGAAAGCACCTAGAAATAATCTACTTGCCACATAAAAGTGTTCCTAAAAAGATTAAGAATTAAATTCTCTTCAGAAACATTGGATGATAGAAGACACTGGAATAACATATTTAAAGTGCTGAAAAAAGAAAACTATCAACCAAGAATTATATCTTCTTATACTATCTTTCAAACAGTGAAGGATAATTAAGACATTCTTAGAGAAACAAAAGTTGAGAGTGTTTATTGTTCTGCAAGAAGTGCTAAAGGGATTCATTTAGACTTAAAGGCAGTACTTAGAAGCCATACAAAAAGTAAAAATATCAGTAAATATATAAGTAGATATGAAAGTTATTTATATTGTATTTTTTGTTTGCAACTCCTTTTTATTCTTATATTCTTTAAATGACATAGCACACAAATAGTAACAGAAAAAGACATGGAATGACCAAATTACTATTTTACAAATTAGACTTTAAGACAAAAATATGACAGATATGTATAATAAAACAGCAATTCATCAAGAGGATATGACAATTATAAACTTTTATGAACATGACAACAAAGTCTCAAACTACATGAAGCAAATATTGGCAGAACTGAATATAGTAATAGACAGTTCTACAGTAAGAATTGAAGATATCAATACCCTACTTCTATTAATTTAGAGAACAAGTAGACACAGAATAATAAGAAAATAGAGGACTATAAACCAAGTAATGCTAACAGATATATTTAAGCACACCTTACTCCAAAGCAGCAGAATAAGCATTCTAATCAATTGCATGTGGAATATTCTCCAAGATAGACTATATATTAGTGCACTAAACATGATAGAATACTTTTAAGAAAATTACATCACATAAAGTATTTTCCCATCCAATAAAATGAAATTAGAAACCAATAACAAAATCAAAAATGTAAAATTCACAAATATGTGGAAATTAAACAAACTATTTTACAGTCAATGAATTAAAGAAGTCAAAATAACATACTTTACTACAGCTGGGCCAGAACAATCTATTCAACAAATGGTGCTGGGAGAACTGGATAGCCATATCCAAAAGAAAAAAAGAGTTCCCCTATCTCACACCTTATACAAAAATTAACTCAAAATGGATCAAGGACTTAAATATAAAAACAACACCATAAAACTCTTAGAAGAAAATGTAGGAAAACATCAAGATCTTGTGGCAGGTGGTAGTTTCTTAAACCTTGCACCCAAAGCATGAAAAAGTAACCGTGAATCTTGACATTCCATGGGTTGGGATAGGGCGGTATCATGGGCCCTGGGGGGCTGGGGGGAAGGGAACAGTCAAGATCTAATGGGGTGTTTGGTGGTCATGGGGATGGTTTTTCATTACCTTACAGTAACGGACACAGGACATGGTAAATATCATCAAAATTATTAAACAGTATCATCTAAATTGTAAACTATACAGTAAATCATTGACAATGTTTAGTTGTTATATTTTGCTATCCGTATAACAGTTATAACAATGCTAACATCCAAAAAAAAAAGGGGAGGGTTAATATAGGGTGGGAAGAGGAGGTGGTTTGGTATCTGGGAGTCACCGGCACTCCGTGTGTGACTTTGCTGTGACCTAAAACTTCTTTGAAAATTAAATGAAAAATTGGGAGACAATGGGGATTGAGAGGGGGAAGGTGTCACGGCCCGCCAGACATCCGATAACACAGTGATAAAAGGAAGGAAAAAAAAAAAAGAAAAGAAAATAATATATATATATATATATATATATATATATTATTTTTTAAAGGCATTTCCTTTGCTTTTTTCCCCATTTTTTTTTGAATGTGCCAATCCACTAATCATATTTTGTTTTGTTTTGTTTTTTGTTTGATTTTTTTCTTGTTTTTTTCTCTCTCTCTCTTTTTTTTTTCCCCTGAGTTTCCTTATGTTTGTCTCTTGCATGTAAGCTTATCATAGTTGTTTCTTTTTCCTGTTAAGTGTATTTGATTATTTTATGGACTACATGCTCGTGGAGGATTTGGATCACAGAAGGGTTACAATGGGTACTGCAGGGGATTTTGGTGGGGGGTGTCTGGGAGGGGGGTTTCGTGGGAATTAGTTCATCCAAATATACATGAAAGATATACAAAATTGTTCAAAAGATCAAAAGATGGGACATGGTCACGATGGGTGGACAATCATACAATAAATGAGGGAATCTGAATTCCTAGCCTGGAGAGCTCTGCCAAAGTCTCCAAGGGAGCAACAATAGTCCTCTGAGTGCAGGGACAGTGTCTGTCAAAAGAGGATGACCCACTGATGTGTTATTTTTATTGATGACAACCCTTGTGAGTCTTTGCCCTTGTAACTGAGACTTAGCCTGCAGTTGTGGGGTGCCTAAGGGTTGCCACCTGAGAGCCTCCTTGTTGCTCAAAGGTGGCCTCTCTCTAAGCCAAACTCAGCATATGAATGCATTACCTTCCCCCCAACGTGGGACATGACTCCCGGGGATGAGCTTCCCTGGAAACAAGGGATTAATACCAAGTGCCAACTGGCAACACAACTGGAAAAAGACCTTGAATAAAAGGGGGAAAAGGTAAAGACAAATGAGTTCAAGTGGCTAAGAGACTTCAAAGAGAGTCGGGAGGTCATCCCAGAGGTAACTCTTACGCACACCTCAGTAGGACCTCATTAAAACATCTAAGTGCCTATCACCCCACACAGAGGGTCTCCTGAGAGCTCTGGAGACAGCCAGGTCCTATATAAGGGGTATAGCCCCAGAGACTGATGCCTTATTAGTGGGCTCTATTTTGGAATCTGTGCTCATGAAAGTGACAACATTGTACTCAAATAAGTCCTCCCTGCACATGGTTCATCACTCCCTTCTATTCAAACCTATATGTGATGATGGAGTTTTTAGGTATACTTCCAGCGACTGGAGCCTCTGGCCTACCTATGTGCCAGGTGTGTGTGGAATCTCAGTGGAGCTGCAACTCCTACCCTACAGCTCAATGGACTCATCCAAGTCACCTGGTGAGGAGACAACGATGGGCAACGGCCACCCCAGGGAATGGAGAGGGCCTGCATCTGCAGGCAACATCATCCCACCCACCATATTCATGGGATATAAGCCCTCTCTCACTTGGAGTTGGAGTGGACATCACCATCCCAGTCCCCTCAGGATTGGGGGAAGAACTATGGACTAGAGTGGACGTGATGGTATTCTGGTGTACACATATGGTGATTCTAGCAATGTAAGAAATTATAACAGTGAGTGGAGCCAGTGGCCACTTGACACTTTTGGGGCAGGGAGGGGACTAGCAGTTGAAATACAGGGGCTTCTTTGGGATTTGGAGTTTGTCCTGAGTACCGTTGTGGCAACGGATGTAGGCCAATTTAAATCAGCACACACCACTCAGAACTGTGTGGGAGAGAGTGTGGTCTACGATGTGAAATGTGGTCTATGGTGGTGGCAAGGCCCCAGGATGTGTAAGTCCATTGAGGGTGGTGGGCTACACTTGTGGGAGATGTTAGTGTGGGATGTGGTGGGAGCTGTGGGAGGTGGGCAACATGGGAATCCCAGTGGGTTCCATGTAATATTTAAGGTAGTCTAAGCACCTCTTAAAATATATTTACATATATATAAATAACATTTTTGTAAGCAAATGCACATATATGCATATATATTTCTATATCATTTTACAAATGTTAGTATGTATTGTGAAAATTTTGATTTTTACCCACTATAAAAAATAAATAAATTAAAAAAAAAGAACAACTAGGTAAATGGAATATACTCAAAATTCAACACTTTTGCACTCAAAGGACTTTGTCAAAACAGTGAAAAGGCAGCTGACTCAATGGGAGAAGATATTTCGCAATCAAATATCCTTAAGGGTTTAATATCCATGATATATGAAGAGATCTTACAACTCAACAATAAAAAGACAAAGTATCCAATTAAAATATGAGCAAAAGACTTGAAAAGACAACTGTCCAAAGAAGAAATACATAAGGCAAAGAAACGCCTGAAAAAAATGTTCGACATCACTAGTGATTAGGGAAATGAGATATCATTTCACACCTATTAAGCAAGGCTCTATTAAAAAGTTGGAAAACTGTAAATGTTGGAGAGGTTGTGGGAGTTAGGAATGCTTATTCACTGTTGGTGGGAATGTAGAATGGTACAGCCACTGTGGAGGACAGTTTGGCAGTTCCTAAGGAAGTTGAGTATAGACTTGCCATGGGACCCAGCAATACCATGCTAGGTATATACCCAGAAAAACTGAGGGCAGTGACATGAATTTATATATGCACACTGATGTTCATAGCATAGTTATTCATGATAGCCAAAACTTGGAAACAACCCAGGAGTCCATCAACTGATGAATGGATAAAAAAATTGTGGAGTATACACAGGATGGAATATTACACCATGGTAAGAAGTGAGGTTGTGAAACATATGACAACATGGATGAAGCTTGAAGATATTATGTTGAGTGAAGCAAGCAGACACAAAAGGAAAAATACTGTATGATTGTCCTATTATGAACTAAATATATTGTGAAATATGAATATGGGTAGAATTGCATATATAAGACCATTTTTTCTTGAAGCTGAACAAATATAAGTTAATACTACACAATATTAATATCAGACAAAAAATTATACTAAGTGAAGGAGATCAGATACAGAGTACTACATATTGTATGACTCTATTTATGTAAAATATAAATATAAATCAATTCATAAAGGTGAAAGGATATTAGTTGTTATATATGGTTGAGGAAGGAATGATAAGAAGTTTGGTGTCTTTATTGTTGAAGTAATGCAATTATTCTAAAAGTTTTAAAATGATGAATGTACAACAATGTGATTATACACTTAGGGTAAAATAGACAGAAATAGCAGCTATGTACAGTGGGGGAAGCATAGAGAGATTGAAAGGTAAGGAATTTTCTTATTTGTCTGGTTTTTTGTTTATTATTATTACTGAAATAATGAAATTCTCTAATAAGGATTGAAGTGATGAATGCACAACTATGTGATTATAGCAAATACCAGTGTTTGTACACCTTGGATGAATTGTATGCTTTATTAATATGTATCAATAAAATTGATTAAAAATAAATAAATGAAATATATACTAAACTGATAATATGTAATAAAATAAATGCTAAATGGGAAATTCATGGCTTCAATGTATTCATTGAAAATTTAGGAAGATTTCAAATTAATAACCTAACATTCCACTATAAGGAACAAGTAAAAAGTATGCACACTAAATACAAAGCAAGGGGAAAGAAGGAAATAATAAAGATTAGAGCAAAAGTAAACAAAATACAAAATAGAAACAAAACAAATTCAAAACCAATTCTGTTTCTTTGACAAAACAGACAAATTTTTAGGTAGACGAAGAGAAAAAGAATGAAGACAACTAAAATCAAGTGTGTGAGTGGAGCATTAATATTGACATACAGAAATACAAGCACTGTATAAATAATTACTATATGTAATTGTATGTCAACAAATTAGATAACCAAAATTAATGTTCAAATTCCCAGAAACATACACAGTATGTACCCAAATTATTAAGAAATTGTAAAGGTGCGTAGATTTACAAGTGCAAAGAATAAATCAATAAAACTTACAAACAAACTCTGAAAAAAAAATCCCAGGGCCAGGGGTATCCATTGATGAATTCTACCAAATATTTAAAGAAGTATTAGCCTCAAAGTCTTCTAAAACAAGAAGAGGAGAGAATACTTCTTACCCATTTTATAAATGCAATATTATTATGATGTTATGATACTATGGACAAAGACATCACAATAAAAGAAAACAGAGACCAATATTCTTTTTTAACAGAATTATAAACATCCTCAAAAAAATCTAGAAAACCAAATAAAGCATCACATTAAATAATTACCCACCATGACCATGATATGATGCAGTAAAAATGATTAAGAAAAAGTGAAATTTGGCTTTGACAAAATTTCTAAACTTCTACATATGAGATAACACTATTTTAAAATTGAAAAGTCAAGTTACAGACTTATGAAAATTATATTAATATCATATGTATGACAAAGAAAATATATATAGCATGTATATACATATGCATAGAGAAAGAGCACTTACAACTCAGTAATAAGGTAAGCGGAACCTCTGTTTTTAAAATGTGCAAAAGCCTTGTATAGAAACTTCACAAATGAAGCTATAAAAATGGACAAAATGATGATGAAAAAAATAGGCTCAGCAACATTAGTCAGCAGAGAATTGCAAATGAAAACCATAATACATCTTTACCACTACATACCCATTAGAATGACCAAAAGGAAACAAAGTGAAAATACCAAGTGAAAGGAGTATAGAACAACTGGAACTCTATTCCTGTGGTTTGTATACATCCCCATATTTTTATTGTTGCTTAGTACTCCACAATCACCCTATGGACATCAGCACTAAATTTAATCTGTACACATCTGGGTGTCTGCCTACTTCCAAAGCCCATTGGCAAAATGTGAAAAACAATGTAAGACATAATGTACTTTAAATTAGCTACCATTATTTTTATGCACCCACTGCTCTACTTCTCATGTTATCAATACCAAGTTTCCAGAAAAAAATTAAGCCTGAAAAGAACAGAGAAACTTTCTTTGTATTATAAGTCAGCAGGGAAACTGACTCATAGCTTCCCAAATGGAAATTATTTCACACTGCTATTCACATGACACTTAACTTTCTCAACAGCAGAGCTTCAAAAGGAGAATGAGGACTCTTACTTTAGTTAACTTTGCAAGTGGAAATAATATAATTTCCCATTAATGAATGGGTTTTTCTCAAATATGGAACTCCAGAATTCCTGTTTCTAAGAAAAGGCTTTCCATCAAAGGAGATAATTAATTCCTGGGAGAGCAAGTAGCAGCCACTAGACCAGATCCCTGATCATTTTGGAATACCTCTTTAAATATCTACACAGTACAAGGTGGAAATGTTTTGCTGTTGTTCACATCTCAGGAGCAAGTTTCATCAAGGGCAGAGTTCCTTGTAAATGTGTTTCTGCAAGATTTTTTGCCTCTTGCCCTGCAGGAACAGAGCCATCCACATTTAGAAGACCAATTCTCCATATTATTTCAAGTGAGTCCATTCAGGAAAAGATTTTATACCTCAACCTTAAAGGAAAGATATAGATTCTTCAAAATACATTCCTAACAACTGTTGATTTGAATGAACTAAATAGGCTTTCTCAGAGTGTGTGACATCTTTCCTATTAAAAGTTATCAATTGCAAGAGGTGGTCAGTTTTAAGATGGGATTGTTCATGGATTGCCATGGTTTTTTTTTTTTTTTTTTTTTTTCATAATAGTGATGACTCTTAGTAAAGATTGTTACTTTCCATATATATTTATCATTATTTTCCACACTTTTCAAATATAGGAATAAAAGATTTCATCCTTACCCTATAATATCAAAATATAATAAATATCATTTACTTAATTTAACAGATGAAAATGAGAAGACTCAGAGAAGATAAGCAATTTGTAGGACTGCAACCCAGATCTCTAGCTCTGGTAACATGTTTTTATCACAAGACATTCTCCTTTAATAATGAATATGAAAACAATATTTAAATGCACTTCATTCACGCAAAAGACATAACTATGAATAGGTAATAACATAAAAATCAGGTAATTATTTTAGTACAAACAGGAAAAGGATAATCCTTTGTGGAATAATGGCTAACATGATTTGAATTATATGAGTTTCTGGGGCTCCCTGTATTATTTTTCTCTGTGCCAATTCTTACTATCTTTTAGGAGCATAGACAGTCATATAATGGAATATATGAATGCCCTATGTGTGTTACCATCTACCTATGTGTAGATGGATTCATAATAGCTCTCTCAATCAATTCATATAACAATATGAGAGGTGGATATTATTACTCTGGTTATACAGAATGTACGATACTAAAAATGTACCCAAAGTAAATGAAGTTGTAAACAGAAGAGTATTTTATCTGGTCTTTTTGATTCTAAAACACACTCTTCTTTATCACTGTGTTATCGGATGTCTGGTGTGGTGCCTAAGGGTTGCCCCCTGAGAGCCTCCTTGTTGCTCAAATGTGGCCTCTCTTTAAGCCAAACTCAGCATATGATTGCATTACTTTCCCCCCAATGTGGGACATGACTCCCAGGGATGAGCCTCCTTGGCAACGAGGGATTAATACCAAGTGCCAACTCGCAGCTTTGTGCAGTGGCAGTATTGTAGCCAATGAGGTTTATCCGAGGCACAATTATTGCTTATTGAAAACTTTTCCCAAGTGCCAACTGGCAACACAACTGGAAAAAGACCTTGAATAAAAGGGGGAAACGGTAAAGACAAATGAGTTCAAGTGGCTAAGAGACTTCAAAGAGAGTCGGGAGGTCATCCCAGAGGTAACTCTTACGCACACCTCAGTAGGAGCTCATAGAATATCTAAGTGCCTATCACCCCACTCAGTGGGGTTCCTGAGAGCTCCGGAGACACCCTGGTCTTATATAAGGGGGGATAGCCCCAGA
>JAKSZT010000536.1:1626238-1654609 GCA_026826555.1 Tolypeutes matacus
CCTTCCTTCCTTCCTTCCTTCCTTCCTTCCTTCCTTCCTTCCTTCCTTCCTTCCTTCCTTCCTTTTTCTTTGTTTCTTTCTCTTTCTTTCTTTCATTTCTTTCTGTTTCACCTTTTCTCATCAGTAAATACTTCATGGTACCTTATATGGGCCACACAATAATTATGAAAGTGACTGATTATAAGCCCAGAAAGACACAACATTCTGCAAACCATTTATTTGAATAGTGATCTGGATTTACAGTTTTCTAGAAAACTCCACACTCAGGTTTAAGAGTAAAATTTAGAAGGAATACATTTTCTATATTGTAGAAAATGAATTTATAAAATGTGTCATTGAATCTACCAAAAAAAATCCCCATACAAAAAACAGTAATACAAAATAATATTTAAATATTTAAGTTAAGTATTTCTTTAGTAGATTGCTCTTTTATTTTTTAATATAAAGACTTTTCTTTTTGATATTTATTCTTGTTTCCCTCATTCTTCTATATTCCTCACTTAGCATAAGATTTTAGAATCTTTGTGTTGTGGGAGATATTCAGAGGCAATTTATTTCAAGTTTTCTTTATTGTTGAGAACAGTGACAGCATACAGGATCAAAAGATGAGTGAGCTTTAACCCAATATGGCTGAAGTCCTCATAAACAAAGGAACGTGTAAATGGAAGGAGAAGTTACAGGAGCAATATAATGCTGGATGTCAATGGAACCTGGAGGAAGGAAAAGATGCAATTTTGTGCATTGACAATTCAAGGGAAAGCCAATTAACCTCAAACATTGATACAGAAGACACAGATCCTGGCAAGAAGCAAGCCTTCTAGATTCTGAAACTGTGAGTTAATAAATTCCCGTTGTTCAGTCAACCCTTTGTCTGCATTTGTTTTAGTAGCTGAAGAATTATCCATTTGTTTCTGAAAGAGGTGAAATTTGCACACACTTTGTACTATAGATCTATAAAGCTATAACTATAGATGACATTCATATCTTCAGCTTATTGATGGAGTCAACTTATTAGACATTTCCTGAGAAGTATCCTTAGATTAGAAGCTATGAGCACCATGAAACTCTCAAATGTTCATAAATCATTCAATGAAAGCTTCCTATACTTGTATTGCAAAACAAAAATAAAATATTTTTAGCAATTATAAATATTTGGGATACTTTTCCTCAACCTTCTCTTTCTGTACTTTCTTGCACTTCTGTAATTTCTGTTCCTCTGCCACGTATGATCTCATTCTCCCTTTCTCTTTCTCTGATTTCTTGATTGGATAAAACTACTAGTTATTTTTATCTTAAGCAGTCATTCACATTTGGAGCTTTGTTTTCATGGTTTTGCTGTGTGAGGATTTTCTGTGTCATATTTTATATGGACATTTGGGAAGAATGTGTCATCAGGTTTATATATAAAAATGTTTAAGAGCATATGATCTGAGTAAGACAGTCCTGAGTTTAAATCTAGTTTTGTCACTTAAAGTGTGAACTTGAGAAAGCATGACCAAATTTAAATTTCAGTTAAAGGAGAATACTAGAAGTATTATTAGAATTAAAGAATAATCTTTGTACAAATCTTAGTACCATTGAATATTAATGCATATTAAATATCATCAATATTTTTATCTCTGTAATATCTGAAATTATTATGGAACTGCATATTGATCTAATATTTTAGATTTAAAGGTAATGATCCATGATTTATTTGTCCCTGATATGAAAAAGAGTGCTTTGATTGATGATTGAAATAGTAGGCATTCTCTGAAGTTGGAATGGGCCAAACCTCCTTGGCCCTTCCTGATTTCTTTCTTTTGGTTTTCTGATCTCTATAAGGCTTACACTTCCAAGGCATTGGAGATTACATCATCTGAATGTTGCTTTGATTTTCTCCTCACAAATCCTGTTTGAAGTTCAAAGAATCACTTTACTATGAATCTGAGGTTAACAAATTGTCAAATTGTTGACATTCCAAACTTGGTGTTAACTGAAATAGAAAACAAGTTATTTTGGAATATAAACCAGGGCTCTTAGTGAGGACTCAGAGCCATAGGCAGGGCAGATAACCTCAGGAATTCAACACCCTGTCAATGGGCCATACTTTGGTATATATGCTCTCCAATGTAACAGTTAGACTCATTTATAATTTCCTTACACATGGCTATCCTGCCTCTTTTATTTGAACCTATAATTAGCACTATACTTGTTAAATATATACCCAGAGACTTAAATCTTCAGTCTATGCCAATTGAGCCCTGAATCTCAGCAGAGGTGTATAACCTATTCTCGACTTCATTGGACACTCCCAGGACAACTAACAAAAGGTTGATGATGGACAATGTCTATCCCAAAAAAACAGAGTATCTGCAACTGCAAACAAGACAGTTTCATCCATCTGCCCCATGGGATATAAGCCCTTCTCAGTCAGAAACAGAGCAGGCATCACCACTTCAAAATTTTCATGAATGAGGAATGAACAAACATAAGGGAGGAATGCAATTATGGACTAATGTAGACATTATTATTCTAGAATAATATCATTGCTATAAAGGCAATGACCACGAGAAGTTCTGAGGGGAGGGAGAGGTAAGAGTAGGTGTAACATGGTGCATTTTGGGACATTGGAATAATACTGCATGGCATTGCAATGATGGATATAAGGCCATTATACATGTTGTCAAAACTTATAAAATTGTGTCGTGCAAAATGTAAACTCTAATGTAAACTATAGATGATTATTAGTAGCAATGCTTCAATATGTGTCTAACAGTTATAACAAATGTACCACACTAACGAAAGATATTGTTAATAGGGAAAATTGTGGGAGGAGGAAGGGATGGGATACATGGGAATCCCCCTATAGTTCTATGTAATATTTATACAGTATAAAGCTTATTTAAAAAAAAAACGTGGGGAGGGGAAAGGTTGAGTCACATGGAACCACATTCAGAAGCCCACCTTACATGACTGTTCTGCTCAGTGAGCTGCTGCTGCTGACACCACAGCTGTGCTGCCACTGGCCAAAGAGGAAACCTGCTACCTTTTCCCTTGATTTCAGAAAGATCCTGGGTTCTGTTGAGCCCTCATCAGTACCCAGCCTCATATCACTAATTTCCAACTCAAAGACTTGCACAGATGTACCAGGTTGGCACAATCCAAGTCATATGTCTGCACCCTAGCAGCAGAGCAGACTGGGATTTGTAGTTTCATGGTTTTCATGTTTGGAAAATGGATTCACACATTAGGAAACTAACAAAATGAGTTGGAAGATTTCAAAATAATTTTTTTAACCATACACAACTAATGTTCACTAGAATAATGAGAACATATATAATTTACTACATAGGTAGATTTTTTATTTCTACAAAATGGTTTATTTTGCCCTGCACATAGGGTAAAATGGCAGACATAAAGGACCTCAAGCAAGTTAGAGAGTAGAAAAAGTATGGCAGTTGATGCTATAGAGAGTAATAGTCATATATTCATGTAATTTTTATATAAACCTGCTGTGCAAGGCATTTTGCTTAATGCTGAATTAGAAAGACATATGAATAGAATAGTCTTTAACCTTCTGGGACTAGAATAGTATAGCATATGTTTTGTTAGCAATTCTCAAGTAGTTCTTCCACCTTGATATTGAGATATTTGGTCAGATGCAAGCCTCTTCAATTACAAATTGTTTTTCTAGTTTTATTTACTCTTCCTTTAAAAGGATTTTAAATACAATCCAAATCCCTAAACAAGGTCTGTACTGCCCTCAGCATTTGTTTCCTATTCATCTCTTAAACTTCAGTTTGTTTTATTTGGTTCCTTTCCTATTTACCCTCCAATACATTGACTTTTCAGTGTCTTAAACTTGCTGAACTCTTTTCAAATTTAGTCCCTCCACATATAACACTACTTCACATGGTAGTGATATCTCATCCTTTGAATCTCAGCTTAATATAATCTTTATAAGCAGCTTTCTTCTCCACCTTATTGAAATGTAAAATTCTTCCTCTTATTTTCTGTCATAGTACTCTGCTTTCTTTATATAACTTATCACAGACTGTAAATACTTTTAAAAGTCATTCCCTTTTTTATTATTTATTACAAGAATATAAGGTCTATGCAGGAAGAAACTCTTTTAAAATTTTCTGTTTCATTAAATATTATATTCCTAGTTCATAGCATAGCATCTGGCACATTACAGATTCTCAATTATTTTAATAATGTGTATTTGGAGAAATATTAGTTATTACATCTAAATTGGAGATTAAATTCTAACTTATCTGAGGCAGTTTGGGATTATTTTATGAATCCAAAAGGGAGAAATATTATGTTTATCAACTAATCTATTCCTGTGGATGTGATCCTTTTGATTGTATTAAAAATCTGTTGATGGTCCTTTGATTAGATTACTCGATAAGACTGATTTTGGGCTTTTGATTGGACTATGTCAGTGAAGCATGACTCAGGTTGAGTCTGCCTGCTTGCTGGGTTTGAAATAAACCCAGATACACAAAGAAAGAGACAAACAGACACAGAGAAAAAGGAAGCCACCATTTTTTATCCTGCCTTTATGAGAGAGGACTAGAAGATAGCTTAAACATAAAGCTCCCAGAGGCTGGGCCCATGGAGCAGCTCAAGAAGAGACAAGTCCTAGTCTGATGCCCACAGCTGAGCCCAAACTTTGGAAGAGATTGGTGGCCATCTTGCTACAACATACAGTAGCTGTAGAAAGCACCTTTTATGATGCCTCAATTTAAACTTTTCTTGGCCACCTTGTGAAGCAGGCTAGTAATATAGGAAATCAATAGATGGGCCTGGATCCTGACAAGAAGTCCATATGGACATTGATACACTCAAGATGGCAGCTGGAATACCCTCATGAGAATCCCATCTGGAATGAGATTTCCTCCAGAAGCCAGGAGAAGCCCTACATATTCTCCAAGGAACTCATCATTGGACCCTCCTGGAGGATTGATAGGTGTAGTAATCAATCAAAAGAGCAAACAGCTAGAACTTCTCCCATGTCATTAGCAAATGGGCAGAATAATTAATGGTTTAAAGAACAAGCACAAAGGCCTCTCTCTCTCTGTCTCTCTTGCCTTCTGCACCATATTCTCACTGTGTCCCCCACATGGATCAACATGCAAGTAAAACCTGGGCATTTATAATTTATAATGGGAAATTATTGTCTGTAAATCAGCCTTCTTTATCACTCTTCAGCCCCTTCCTCTCTACCTGGGACCTTGATTTGTTATTTTCTCCCATTTTTCTTCCCTCCCATCTTAATAAATTTTGGGCCTAACCTGATGTACTCTTGAAACTCATTTCTTGTAACTTAGTCAAGAACCTAGACAAAGTTTGGCAACAAATTTGGTATTGCCATCCAGGAGGTTATTGGTGAGTGAAACTATGGGCTACAGCCTGTTTAATGCCTTTTTTTTTGCTTATCCATTTTAAACAGGTTCGCCTATGCGCCACCATGGCACATAAACCCAGAAGGTAAGAGGCCAGGACATGGGATTTCTCTGCATCTGCACTGTATAGCCAGGCTTGTGAGATCTGATCCCAACTTGAGAGCTGGGGCACAGGGCAGGGGCTAAAAGCAGGGCCCTGCCAAGACAGAGGTCCCCCAGCTGAGGTCTGTGCACTTCTAAGCTGCTTTTTCAAACCCTTTTAACAGCCATAGGCTTTGCCTTTGGGCCTGGCTGCCTTTGTCTTCTTCCACCCTCTCCCCTTGGTGACAATGACAGCAATAACCGAGAGCCAGGGGCTTGCACCTCTCCACAGGTCCATGCCTTTGCATGCCCACCTTCCTATTGACCATACCCAGCTACCTGGTCTAGGATGGGGTGGGAAGGCAGCAGTGGACAGGGCCAAAGATGGATGCCATGGGAGTTCCCTTCCCCACGGGGGGTAACTGGCCAAGGCTTTTCTCATAATTAACCTTTACTCACATTTTATCTGCCCACTTCTTATTAATGAATTTCTCATTATGGGTTTTGAATAGCTTAAAAACTTTAAAACTGAAAATGCCTTTGCTAATAAGGAAGTTATTGCCCCAGGGCCCCAAGGCCTGTTATCTAGAACAAATGACCTCTAATCACTTAATGGCCTTTTGATGACTGGTCTAACTGAGAAGTTCCCAATTCCTAGGACTGCTGTTTTTTTTAATATATTTTTTTATTTTTAAAAGGTACTTAGATTACATAAAATGTTACATAAAAAATATTTAAGGGATTCCCATATTCCCCACTCCCCAGACCTCCCACTTTTTCACACATGAAAATTTTTTTCATTAGTATGGTACATACATTGCAATTGATGAACACATTTTGGAGCATTGCCACTAAGCATGGATTATAGTTTACTTCATAGTTTACACTCTCTCCCACTCATTTCTATAAGTTATGGTAGTATCTAGGACTGCTTTTAAGACCTCTGAAAGAATAGGAAGAAAAAGCTTTGTGCCCCTTCCCCATGAAGGAGCAATATTCAACTTGGCAGCTTCAGTCCAAAATCTATTTTCCCCCAAGATCTATCCAGTCTGTCTCCCAAGTCCAGAATAGCCCCAGAAATGCACAGCAGCAGGGCCTCTATGATTCCTGGGTTGACAGGAGCCAGAGAAGTAACTCTGAATGTCCCCTAAGACCTAGGAAGACTTGGACACTTTGATTCAGAGTACAACCAAACTTCCCCTTAGATTTATTTCAGGAGCTTTAGTTTGGGTAATGGTGCAGTCTCAGACCCTGGAATGCAGGGATTCTGAGAACCAAAGCAGTAAACTGTGAATGGCCCTGTGGCAGTTTGATATAGTTATGAATTCCAAAAATAGATATTGGATTATGTTTGTAAACTGATCTCTTCATCTGAACATGATTCATTTAAGATTAGGGATTTGATTAGGCCACATCAGTAGGGCGTTGAGCCCTGTCCCTTGGTGGGTGGGGTCTCAAAGATAAAAGACATGGCAAAGGACAGAGTTGGAGGGGTTTGAGTTGTAGTTCTGATGTTTCAGTCTTGAGATGGAGCCCCAGGAAGTAAGAGATCTTGGTCATGAGGAAGGAGAGAAGGCCCTGGGTAAAGAGACAGGCCGTTCACCTGAGAGTCTACAGCTGGCCTTATGGAGAGAGGCAAACCCTAGAGATCCTGTTGCAGTTGGGCAGTTTGATGCAATCATGAATTCCAAAAATATAATTGGTTCATGCTTGTACACTGATATGTTCATCTGGACATGATTAAGTTATGATTAGGGCATTGACTGGGCCACATCAGTAGGGCGTTGAGTCCCACCCCTTGGTGGGTGGACAATCGAATATAAAATGCAAGGCAAAGAACAGAGTTGAAGCAGTTTTTGAGAAGCAGTTTTGATGTTGGAGAAAAGGCCCCAGAAGAAAAGTGAGTCATTTGCCTGATAGTCTACAGCTGACCTTGTGGAGGAACCAAAAGAGCTAAGCCCAGAGAGAAATGCAGCCCCGGGAAGAGAGTAACACTAGAAGCCTAAACCCTGGCAAATGTCGGCAGCTGTCTTGCTCCAGCACATGACAAGACTTTGGTGAGAGAAGAAACGTAACACCTTATGGCCTGGTATCTGTGGACTTCTACCCCAAATAAATACCCTTTATAAAGACCAACCCATTTTTGGTATTTCACATTAGCACCCCTTTGGCTGACTAATACAGAGCCTCATACTCTACAGCTGACCTTGTGGAGGAAATAGAGAAGCTGAGCCTGGAGAGAAATGGAGTCCTGGGAAGAGAGCCCTGGGAAGAGAGAAATGGAGCCCAAGAAGCCTGAACCCTGGCAAATGTTGGCAGCTCTCTTGCTCCAACAGAAGGCCTTATGGCCTGGTAACTGTGGACTTCTATCCCAAATAAATACCCTTTATAGAAATCAATCAATTTCTGGTTTTTACATCAGCACCCCTTTGGCTGACTAATACACTCCCATTCCTTGGGCCCTTCCATTCGGAGGGTAGCCAAACATCCTCTGAAACTCAAACCAAGCACTCCAGTTTGTATAACTACTCTTGTCTCCTACAAATTCGGCTAGGGCACTTTGGTCTGAACTTTGGAGTTTTCAGCCATCCCCCAAGACTGACTTCGGCTCTGGATTAAATTCTCAGTATGCTGAGACAACAGCCTCAACTCCAAATTATTTGGAGTGGTAAATGTTTTATTCAGACTTGGACTCTGAAACACCAGATCATTGACTAAAACGTGTTTCTTAATTCTTCCTAGAATAATGAGCATGGTTCCCTTAGGAGTGTCCTCAGAAATCAGGAAATTCTGCCTACTGCTGGTTTACATGGCCACAGTATAGCTGAGAGCAACCTCTATTCTAGATCACATGCAAAGGGACATTGAACATGTTAAAAGTCCTGGTAAACTTCATTTTCTAAGTAGTTCATGAATGTGCTTAACCAAGGTATCCCTCTTATACCTTGTTCCAGAACTTGTCCCACTCACATCCTGGAGAGGACTGGCAAACCCACATGCCTTACTGCCAGGGTTAAGCATTTCCCATCCAAAGGGAAATAGCAAATGAGGTGGCTAAGACCCACTTCAGCTTAGCCCCTTTGAGATGGTCCATGGGCAACCTTTCCTCATCCAGGACCTGGAAACATGGTTCTGATTAAAACTTGGCAAGAAAATGAGCCTTTCTCTCAGAGCCAAAATGTTAGGAACTTTACTCTGTAGTTCTGATCACTCCCACAACTATGAAGATTAAAGGAATTTCCAGGTAGGTGCACTAATCCTGAGTGAAGCCAACTGCCCAGGGAAGTGCCAGCTCACCAGAAGCATCTGATGGAATGTGTGTCAGTCACTGAATGGCCTGAAATACTTTTTCAAGTGAGAAAGCTCAGTAGGGTCTGTGTCAAATACAGCTGTTTCCTCTAACTCTAGCCCAAATGTTTATTGTTAGGGAGAGGGCAAACCAGACACCCCTTAAGAAACATTGTTTTCATCTCGTGTAGCTTAACTAAAAAGTGCAATGCTTCTTCTCTCTAGAGTTAACCAACAGGATAATCATAACTGAAAGAATAATACTGTTTCCCACCAAATTCTGGGAGATGTAGCCTTTATAGGCACCTGGCCTTTTCTACTTTTGTGGTCCAATATCCTCTGAGTGGGACCATATATTCTCAAAATTCTAATCAAGTTTATTTCTTCCAGAATCAACATCTTGTTAGCCATATATGGACTTCATCCAGCTTCACCCAGGATGCCAGATCCATCTTCCTCCAACCAAGATAGAACAGCCAGAGGGTTTTACACCTTTTCAGGTAGGGCCTACTGCCCCTAACCAGCAGGAAGTAATTACAGCACCCTTTCAGTACCCCTTCAAGAATAAAGGTATAAACTCTCTAAGGGGGAAATGAAGCAAGCTAGTAAAACAGGGAATCAATAGATGGACCTGGAACCTGGCAATAAGTCCACATGGATATTGATACCCCCAAGATGACTGCTGGAATACCCTCACAAGAATTCCATCTGGAATGAGATTTCTTCTGGAAGCCAGGAGAAGCTCCAGATATTCTCCAGAGACCTTACCATTGGACCTTCTTGGGGAATTGATGGGCTGATTAATCAATCAAAACAGCAAACATCTGGGACTCTTCCCATGTCATTAACAAGGGGGCAGAATAATTAATGGTTTAAAAAGCAAGCACAAAGTCCTCTCTCTTGCCTTCTGTGCCCTGTCTCACTGTGCCCTCCCCTGCAAGGATCCATATGCAAGTAAAACCTGGGCATTTATAATCTATAATGGGAAATTGTAGCCTGTAAATCAGCCTACTTTATCATTCTTCAGCACCTTCATCTCTACCAGGGGACCTTGATCTGTTATTTTCTCCCATTTCTCTTCCTCCCCACATTAATAAATTATTGGTCTAACCAACCTGACCTGTTCTTGAAATTCATGTCTTGTAGCTTACTCAACACCCTAGACAAAATCTGTTAGCACTTGGAATTGTAACTTTTACTGCAAATAAACTCCTTTTATAAAAGTTAACACATTTCCAGTACTTTACATGGGCAGCACTTTGAGAAATTAAAACAATATCTAATTGCATTTAAAGACAAAATTAATTGAGTATTAAATAAAAATAAAGAAAAATATGCTATAGTAAAATGGGAATATAAGTGACAAATTCATCATATTGTAACAAATGAGGGCTAATATATTATTCTTGATTGATAATACTCATAATTTTCTGAGGCTATTTTTTTCTCCATGTTACATTATTGTAGTCCCAATTACATGACTGATTTAGCAGTTTCTTTATATTTTGATATTCTTTAAAAATTGTCTAGAAAATCCCAGAGAGTATAAATAAACAGAAAATAGCCTTGGTCATAATCCGATTGCAGAATTCAAAATTAAATGTTGCAGTTAGAAAGGATAAAAGGTCCAATGTTGTTTGCCCATATAGAAGAAAAACAGATTATCCTTTTTTTTTTTTAAGATTTTATTTATTTACTCATTTATCCCTCCCCCCCCGCTGCCCAGGCCCGCCGGGCCAGCCAACCACGCCACGCGGGCGGGCCCGCCCCCACCAGGAGGCCCCAGGAACTGAACCCGGGGCCTCCCACACGGCAAACGGGAGCCCCACTGATTGAGCCACAGCCGCCTCCCCAGATTATCCTTTAAAAAACTGTTTTTAACTACTTCATGAGATGCTTTATTAAGCTTAAAACATGATATAAAAAAGTCACTATAATATCCATAAAATCTAAAAAATGACTACTTTGTGCCATAACAAAACTCTTAAACTCTCAAGTACACCTAGTTTGGCCAGTTCAATAGAGTTGAATTAGATGGACAAATTCTGAATTGATGCTTTTACTTTATCAAAGATTTTAGAATGGAAGCTACTTGGAAAGAATTTACTCATAAATGTGTAATTCTATCATCTTAGGTAGATATGGAATTTATTTGCTTTTTTAATATATTACCCTAAAAAATATGTTTTTTCTTTCTGTTTGTATCATGGAATTCTTTTCAAATAGATGCACAGACAATTTTCTGGAATATTAAGAGGAGCTGTGAAGAAAATTGGTAGACATAGATATATGAAATCAAGTTTATTTCCAAGGAAAAATGCAGATTTTTTGCTTCTGTGGTCATGTTGAATTGGAGAATGAATGTCTAGGTCCTTATGTGTAAATTAAAAAGTCTTCTTCAGAGTGAGAACAAGGTTTCAAAAGGTAAGATTTTAACAGTTAATAGTGGAAACCAAGCTTTGTGATTATGTTAATTTTCTTATTATGTAAGAATTTATGTCCCTTGCACTTATAAGAATCGAAAAGTTGAAAAAACTGCTGGACACACAGGGGCTTTGAAGTCAATTGAAGTTATATACCATCTAGTTCTTAAAAATATGTGGCCATGAAAAAAGTAACTTACTATTCTGAACCTCAGTATTTTCAACTATAGAAAGGGAATAATAATATTTATTACTAGAAGGACTAAAGGTATATATAATTTAATCATAGACATAACATTTGATACACAGTTTTGCATAACAATTTATACATGTCCTTACAAGGCTATAATTTCTCTTCATTAATTTTTTTGTCTATTTCAGTGGAACTAATAGAATGAAAAATTAGTTTTCTTAGCATGCTGTTCTACATTTCAGAGGGATATAAAGTTATTATATATATGCTGGTTTGCCAAAAATTAAGCATTCAGACATTTTATTTTAAAAAGTAGGTTGATTTCCCACATTGTTCTGGACACTGTCCTACATATGCTTTCATACATTTTGGCTTATTAGATGCTCACGAAAATTCAGTAAGTTGCTATCTTAATCTCATCTTACTAATGTACAAAGTGTGAGTCAGAGTGGTGACTAGCACTTATTTAAGGCCTCACCATTTGATTTAGAAAAATATAATTATATTGTTTTTGAATATATTTTATCAAGGGATTTTTCTGCATATATATTTCCACAGTTATGAGTCCTATACCCTGAGTAAAATGAAACAGATTCTACATGTACTAATAATGTGGTTTATAAAAAAAATCAGTAGAAAATGGCTTTTTGGGTTTCATGGATATTAATTAAGTCTATTGAGTGAGGAATGAAACATTTGTAAGCCAATGTAAAAGGCAATTTGCTAAATGGAGTCTTCCTCAATGAAAGTTCAGTTTCATTGACAAATAAGAGGAAGAAAAACTAGTAAATTATTTATTAATCAGAATTAAATGGTATGGTCATGAATAGATAAAAGAAATTCTCAAATGAAATCATTAGCTGTCTTATGAACTCAAGAGGTGTGTGTCCAACTAGAAAAATAGGAGTATAAAAAGGCAAAAAAATGACTCTGTCAACCACCAAAATTTCTGTCCTCTGATGATGTGGCCCCTGGAGTAATCCTGGAGCTTAAATGAGTTAGTGGATGTGATGACTTGGTATATAACTTATTTGAAAGTTTGACACAAAATAGGTGTTCTACATAATTTGTCAATTGAATGAATAAATTAAAATTTAAACTTATAATATGCTTTTCCCTAACATTCATGATTATTTTACAAGTAAACTGATTCTGAATTATGAAATTAAGATATATAAAAAGAAAATATTAAACTTAAAAGATGTAAAAAAAAATGTAGGGAAGCGGCTGTGGCTCAATCAGTAGGGCTCCCGTTTACCATATGGGAGGCCCCGGGTTCGGTTCCCGGGACCTCCTGGTGAAGGCAAGCCCGCCCGCGCGGCGTGGTTAGCTGACCCAGCGAGCACAAGCAGCAAGGGGGGGGATAAATGAATAAATAAATAAAATCTTTTAAAAAAAAATGTATATTTGAGTAATAGCATAAAGTTGGATTTGAAATATTTCAGAGACTTGTAAAAAATAAGTTTCTAGAGGTAGCCTGAAACCAAATCCACTAGAGTCTTGTAGGTCAAGGTAGGAAGATTGTATTTTATTTAATTTATTATAGAAATACACTGTAGGGTTTTTGAGCAGGGAAGTAGAATCTTTTGAATCATATTTCAAAGGATCATTTAGCTACTGCAGGAGAACAGAATGTTAAAAGGGAAGAATGAAAGCAGAGTGATCAGTCAGGAGGCTATTGCAGTGGATCAAAGGAGGTATCAGGGAGAAAGTGAACATGATCTGAATTGTGATATATTTTGAAGGTAGAGTCAGCAGGATTTGATAAAGTTATCAGTAAGTGATGTTAGTGAAATACAAGGATGAGCTATTTAGTTTGAACAATAACAGGACAGTGATTTCATTTAATGAGAGGGGAATATTTAGGAAGAAATAGGTTCATGCACAAAATTAAAAATTTAGTTTTATAAATACCACTTTGACAAGCAATTAATAATATCCATTAAGACACTGCATGTATAATCTTAAAATAGGGAAAATAAAGGGACTGTAGTCACAAAATTGAGATTCTTAAGCATTTTAGTCAGGAAAAGCAGGTAGATTCAAGCAAAGAGAATAATGATATTTCAGTGAGCAGGGATGAAAACCAGGTCAGTGACCTTGGGTCTATAACTTTCTACTCATTTTTAGTTGTACCCACTTGAACATGCAGATTACTTTAAATGGATCTTCAAGTTTACATGGTAATGACTTTATACATAGTACAACTTTTCAAAAAATTCTCTTCTCATCCTCTCTTGTTCTAGCCAATTATTAATTCTTTAAACAAACCAAAAACAAACTTCCCCTAGGAAGCCTTCCCTGATCCAATTTTTATTTAGATGTTCCTACAATATGCACCCATATATCACAAAAAGATATTTATACTATTACATTGCATTGTTCTGTATTTGTCTGCTCCTATTATTATGTATTAAATCACTGAAAGCAGAGAATTATGTTTTAATCAACTTTGTAATTACAATGTCCACGTTTGTTTTGACAGAAATAGATGCTTACACATTTTTTGACTGAATGAATAAAAAAGAAAGATTATTCTTATAATACATTTAAATTGCATTCACTGTTTTATAGATAAACTCCTTCTAAAATCTGAAATTAATACTTACAAAGGAATATGGAACCAAGGAACAATGTGACTTATTTTGTCTTCCTGGGCCTCACACAAAATCCAAAAGAACAGTAAGTACTTTCTATTATCTTCTCAATCTTCTACATTTTGACCATGGTGGGCAACTTACCATTGTTGTGACTGTAACTGTCAGTAAGTCCCTAGGTTCACCTATGTACTTCTTTCTTGCTGGTTTATCATTTATGGATGGCATTTATACCTAAGTCATTTCCCCAAAATTTATTTCAGACTTGTTCTTTGGACAAAAGTTCATATCTTTCCAAGCTTGTATGATCCATCTCTTTTTGGAGCATTTCTTTGGTGGATCAGTGTTCTTTCTTCTGCTGACCATGGCATATGACCGGTATGTGGCTATCTGTAAGCCCTTGCATTATCTGATTATCATGAGGCAATGGGTATGTGTTGTGCTGCTAATAGTGTCCTGGATTGGGGTTTTCTGCATTTAGTCATTCAACTGATCTCTCTTCATGGGCTCTCCTTCTGTGGTCCCAATATCACTGATCATTTTCTCTGTGACATGTTCCCCTTATTGAAACTGACACTTATTGTACTGACACTTATTTTGTTGGATTCTTAGTGGTGACTAATGGAAGGCTCATCTGCAGCATTGTGTTTCTTCTCTTACTCATCTTTTATGGTATCACTTTGTACTCCTTAACGAACCTTAGTAAAGAAGGGAGGAGGAAAGCCCTCTCCACCTGTGGATCCCATATCACTGTGGTTTTCTTCTTCGTTCCGTGTATTTTCATGTATGCAAGACCTGCTAAAAACTTCCCTACTGACAAATCATTGAGCATGTTTTATACATTAATAACCCCCATGCTAAACCCTTTAATATATACTCTGAGAAATTCAAAGATGACAAATGCTATGAAGAAGCTCTGGAGAAGAAAAGTCATATCGGGCAATAAATGAATACATAGTCTTCCATGAGGAGAATCATAGTAAACCTCCTCTTGGGACCCAGAAGTTACCTTAAATCTAATGCACCTTTTCATTTCCTTCAAAGCAATTATTAAAATAAGAGAGATTACTGGGCTATTGATTGCAGTTTCCATATTAGAATGTAAGCTCAATACTGTCTTGTTTGTCATCCCACCTAGAAAGGCATTATGAATATATTTCAGGGAGTCAAAAATAATATGTAATGAATTATTGATTTTAATTTTCATAATTGCAATGGTTTTAACTAATTCCTGCATTATATTTCACACTTTCTCAGTTATACATGTTTTTAGTTAAATTCTTATCATTTATGTCCATTCCTTTTATTATGCTATTTAAAATATTTGATGTGATATAGACTGGCCACTTTATTTAATTTCAATTGCATAACATATGATTTTTATGTATCTAATACTTATAGTTTTCTAAATTGAAACTTCAAAAATAATAATTACTATACCTGGAAAACACACAAATTGGCATAAAGTGAGAAGTCAATCTCCTATCCATCCATAACCAGAGTCTCACAGAGCTCCTACACAGAGGCAATCACTTTCCTCTGTTTCTTAGGTTTTTTCAAGTAATATTAACAAATAGAATATTTATTTATATATATGTGCATTTTGTCTGAATAAATAAATTTTACTTTTAACTCATAAATATCTTGAAGCTATTTCCTTATTAGCCCATGTCCATTGTACCTAATTATTCTAATTTAGTGTCATAGTGCATTAAGACCTCAAAGAAATTTACTAAATTAAAGTTTTGTTTCCAATCTTTACCTTTGAGCAGCAATTCTGCAATAAATATATCTATTTTTGAAAATATACAAATATGAGCCCCACAAAATGGATTTTTCCATTAAATGTTACATGTATTAAAAATATTTATTTTAAAAGTAATTGCCAAATTGCCATTCCTGAGGTAATACTAATCACAATCTTGCCACAGACTATGAAATACTTGCTTGTTCCCCTTCTCAACAACCAGCATTTGATATATATTTATTGTATTTGAAAATAGGATGAATTACTAAATTTGTTTTTATTTTGTATTTTAAATTGAGATCCTTTAGATTAGAACACCTTTTCACATGTTTAAAGTTATCTATAATTTTTATCTGTTATTTGTCTGTTAATTCCTTTTACCTATTTTCTTCATTGTCTATATGACTAACTGATTTTTATGATGTACTAAGTAAATTATTCCTGGTTCTATTATAAAAATTAATTAATATATTTCTGGGTTGTTTATTTTCAACTTTTTATGCTACGTAAAAATTCTTTGGTCATGTAGTTTTTAAAAGTTTTTACATATCAGATTTATCAAAATTATATATAGTTGTTATATCTTCCTTAGGAAGATATTCCTTACTTTGCTTTTGTCAAATATTTTTCCACATTATTATTATTTTTTGGCTGTTTTGTTTTTTAAATATTTTTTTCCTCTTAGAATCTTAATGTTTTAATTTGTAAAAAAAGATATTTAGTTTACATAAATGTTACATAAAAATATAGGGGATTCCTATGTGTCCCTCCCCCTATACCTTCCACATTTTCCCACATTAACAACATCTTTCATTAACATGGTACATTCATTACAATTGATGAAAACATTTATGAGCATTGCCACTAAGCATGGATTAAAGTTTATATTATAGTTAACAACCTCTCCTGCACAATTTTGTAGGTTATGGAAAGATACGTAATGAGTTGTATCTGTCATTGTAAAGTTATTCAGGACAATTTACAAGTCCTGAACATGTCCCATATTTCACTGGTTTTTCTATCTCCCTGCCCTCAGAACCTCCACTGCCCACTGCCTCCACATCAATGATATAATTCCTTTCATTGCTAGAATCACAGTAAGTTTTTACTAGAATACCAGTAAGTCTACTTACTCGTATTCTATAATACATTCCCCAATACTGAGGATTGAAAGTGGGCTTCAATCACATGAGGCAGATGGATGGGACGTTCTTGCTTGCAGTTGTACACTCTATTGGTTCCTTGTAATGGTCATTGTCCATCATCATCTCCTTCTTAGTTGCCCTGGGTGAGTCCAATGAACAGGAGTAGGTGTTACAACACTGTTGAGATTCAAGGCCTACCCAGCACATGGACAGCCCAAATTTTCACCTTTGGATGTACACCTATCAATCCTAGTACTAATTATAGGCTCAAATAGAAGGGTCAGTAGAACCATGTTTAAGGAAATCACAACTGAGTCCAACACTCTCACATAGGGGAGCATATGTTCCAAATAAGGGCCCACAGGCAAGGCATCAAACTCCTGAAGTATCTGCTCTTACTATACTGTCTGGATGTTTCCAGAGCCCACAAAAGCCCAACTATTTATGGTAGTATTTACTTTGGCAGTCAGTGAGACCCTGCTGTAATATGCATAAGCGCAACCTCTAGAACGACTTCCTACTCACTTTGAAGTCTCTTAGCCACATAAACTCATTTGTATTTACCTTTTTCCCTTTTTGGTGAAGATCTTTTTCCAGTTGCATTGCTAGTTGGTGCTTGGCAGTAATTTCTCAGTGCCAGGGAGGCTCATCCCCAGGAGTCATAGCCTGTGCTGGAGGGAAAGTAATGCATTTATAAGTTGAGTTAAGGTAGAGAGAGTCCACATTTGAGCAACAACAAAGTTCTCAGGAGGTAATTCTTAGGCACCCTATAATACTAGGTTAAGTTTCAATTTCAAGAGTAAAGT
The DNA here is from genome assembly GCA_026826555.1 of Tolypeutes matacus. Lineage (NCBI taxonomy): Eukaryota > Metazoa > Chordata > Mammalia > Cingulata > Chlamyphoridae > Tolypeutes > Tolypeutes matacus. Next base: position 1,643,912 of record JAKSZT010000536.1, read on the forward strand.
TTCAGAAGTACCATCATCATTATTAAGGGCCCATCAATGGACGATCATCCTTCACTAGTTATTGTCCCTATACTCAGGGGATTTTTGCTTTTCCATTAGAGGATGTAGCAGACTTGATATTCTTTTGGTTACTGTGTGAATTTCTACCCAACGTGATAATGCACCATGAACAATTGAACACATTTATATCCCTTATATCTATGCCCAGGTGTCCCTCCTCCCATGTATTCCCCATCACTGACACCCCACATAAATGAGCCTCCCCCTTCATAATTGTAACACTTCTGTGATACAAAACTTCTTCAAAAATGAAGCCAACAAAATAGCCAAATGCAATTAATAAGAAAATGAAATAATAAGGATGTTATTAAAAATAAGAAATAAAATGCAATAAATTTAAAAAAATAAAAAAATAAAGATTTGGAGTAATAAATATATTGAAAAAAGATTACTTTTTTTGCATTGCCTCTTTAACTGTAAAATCTGTTATCTTGTATGTATACTGGCATTTTTTTCCCATTTATTCCCCCAGAGTCTTACTTATTCATTTTGCCTTCAAAAAAGATTTAGGTAACAGATAAGTCACATAGAGAACATAGGGTTTCCCATATACCTAACTTCTTCCCCTTTTCCCCTTTCCCCTATTAATAGCAGTTTATATGTGGATGATACATTTGTTATAACTGATGTACAAATATTGAAACATAGCTACTAACCATTGTCAATGGTTTACATAATGGTTTACATTTGGGACCATACACTATTATAAATTTTGATGAAATTTTATATGACCTATATCCATCATTGCAAGATTTTGTAGAACATTTTCATCACCCCAAAATGTCCCATTTCCATCTATTCTATTCTTCCCTTCCACTCCCCTGAGATCCTTGGCAACCACCAGACTTTATCCTTAAAGAATGTGATTCATAGTTACTTGCAACAATATTGAGGACTTGACATACTACTCTGCCCTCCTCTATTAGGTACTGCCTGTGTTCTCGAGGGACTCCCATCCCTCTATTTGAGAACATAGAAGGACTTCCTAGGATGGGATTTCAACACCTTCTTGCTCATTATGTAGGTCTCCACCTACTGATACAACCCATTATGACAAGATGAACACTCACACTATGCCTAGAAGCCTACCCCAATTGCATCCTGTCCCAAATATAACGGCTCACAACCTTCTTCTTCATTTCTAACTCTTGTAAACCTATCTCCCAGACTTTAGCTTTGTGAATCTGCTCAATTTACTTAATTCATTTCAGTAAGGTCATGTAATATTTATCTCACAGTGCCTGGCTTGCTTCACTCAACATGACATCTTCAAGATTTATCCATGTTATCCCATTTGTTAATATTGCCTTCCTCTTACAGCTGAGTAATATTTCATTGTATGTTTATACCACAAATTGTTTATCCAATTGTTGATGGGCATTTGGGTTGATTACACCTTTTGTCAATAGTGAATAATGGCACTACAAACATTGATGTGCATATATCTGTTTGTTTCCTTGTTTTCAATTCTTCTGGCTATACACCCAGCAGTGGAATTGCTGGATCCTAAGGCAGTTCTTTAGTTAGCTTTCTGAGGAACCACAAAACTGTCCTCCACAGTGGCTGCACCATTCTACATTCCCACCAGCAGTGGATGAGGGATCCCATTCCTCCACATCCTCTCCAACATTTGTAGTCCTTTGTTTTATTAAATAGCTTCCAATCTAATGGGTGTAAGGTGATATCTCATTTTAGTTTTGATTTGCATTTCCCTAATAGCTAGTGATGTGAACATCTTTTCATGTGGGTTTTAGCCATTTGTATTTCTTCTTTGGAAAAATCTCTATTCAAATCACTTGCCCATTATTTAAATGAGTTGTTTGTCTTTTTATTTTTGAGGTGCAGTATTTCTTTATATACACTAATAGGTATTAGATATATTAATATTAGATACATGGTTACCAAATATTTCTACCATTAAGATGGTTGCCTTTTTATTTTCTTAAGAAACTACTTTGAGGTGCAAAAGTTTTTAATTTTGAGAAGGTCCAATTTATCTATTTTTTCTTTCATTGCTTGTGCTTTGAGCGTAAAGTTCATGAAGCCATTTCCTAATACAAATTATTGTAGATGCTTCCCTACATTATCTTCCAAGATCTTTATGGTCTTGGCTCTTATATTTAGATCTTTGATCCATTTGAGTTAACTTTTGTATAAGGTGTGAGATGGTGTTCCTTTCTCATTCTTTTGGATATAGATACCCAGTTCTCCAACACCATTTTTTGAAGAAGCCATTCTCTCCCAGTTGAATGGGCTTGGTGGCCTTCTCAAATATCAGTTGACTTTTTATGTGAGAATCTATTTCAGAACTTTATATTTGGTTCCATTGGCCAGTATGCCTATCCTTGTGCCAATACCATGCAGTTTTGACCGCTGTAGCTTTGTAGAATGTTTTAAAGTCAGGTAGTGCAATTCCTCTCATTTCATCTTTCTTTTTCAATACATATTTGGCTATGTGGCATCTCTTGCCCTTCCAAATAAATTTCATAGTTAGCTTTTCTAGTTCAATACAAAATACTGTGGTAAATTTTATTGGGATTTCATTAAATATGTAGATCAGTTTAGGTAGGATAAATATTTTAATGATGTTTAGTCTTCCTATCCATTAACAGGGAATATTCCATTTATTTGGATCTTCTTTGATTTCCTTTTACAGTGTTGTATGGCTCTCTGTGTACAAGTCATTTACATCTTATTTAAATTATTCCTAGTTATTCTTTTAGTTGCTATTGTAAGTAGTATTCTTTTTATTGATTTGCTCCTCATATTGCTCATTATTTGTGTACAGAAATGCTACTGATTTTTGCACCTTAATCTTATAGTCTGCCACATTACTGAACTCGTTTATGAACTCTAGAAGCTTTGATGTAGATTTCTCAGGTCTTACGAGGTACAGGATCATATCATCTGCAATTAGTTAACTTTTGACCTCTTCCTTTTCAATTTGGATGTTTTTATATCTTTTTCTTGCATAAGTGCTCAAGCAAGTACTGCTAACACAGTGATAAATATGAGTGGTGACAATGGGCATCATTGTCTTCTTCCAGATCTTGGAGGAAAAGCTTTTGGGTTTTCACCATTGAATATCATGTTAACTGTGGGTTTTTCATATATAACCTTTATTATGTTAAGCAATTTTCCTTCCATTTCTATCTTTTGAAGTGTTTTTTATCAGGAAATGGTGCTGTATATTGTCAAGTGCTTTTTCTCTATCTAATGACAGGATCATGTGATATTTTTCTTTCAATGTGTTTATGTGGTGTATTATATTGATTTTCATATGTTGCACCATCCTTGTATACCAGGGATAAAACTCACTTGGTCATAGTGTATAATTCATTTGATGTGTTGTTGAATATGCTTAGCAAGTATTTTGTTGAGAATTTTAGCATCTAGGTTCATTAGAGAGATGGGTCTATAATTTACCTTTCTTGTGTCTTCAGTGTTAGAGCTTTCTGGAATGTTTGGTAGAATTCACCTGTGAAGCCATTTGGTCCTGGGCTTTTCTTAGTTTGGAGGTTTTATTTTTATTTTTTTTTAATAATAATTTTTTTAAACAGATACTTAGATTACATAAATATTACACAAAAAATATAGGGATTCCCATATGACCCACTCCTCACACCTCCTACAACCTCCCACATAAACAACCTTCATTAGTGTGGCACATTCATTGCAATTGATATATGCACACTAGGGCTTTGCCATTGAGCATGGACCATAGTTCACATTTTAGTCTGTACTCTTTCCCACACAGTTCTGCATGTTTGTGCTGATATAAAATGGCCTATATCTGTCATTGCAATGTCATTCAGGACGATTCCCAAGACCTGAAAAAGTCCACATATTACAACTGTTTTTCCCTCTCCCTGCCCTGAGAGCCTCTAGTGGCCACTGGCTCCACATCAATGTTGTAATTTCTTCTATTGCTAGAACCACAATATGTTTATAGTAGAATACCAGTAAGTCCACTGTAGTCCATAGTTCTTTCCCCAGACCTAAGGTTTCTGGGATGGTGATGTCCACTCCACCTCTAATTGAGAAGGGGTTTATATCCCATGAGGAAGATAGATAGAATTATCTTGATTGAAGCTGCAGACTTTCTGCATTCCCTGGGATGTTCATTGTCCATCATCATCTACCCACCAGTTGTCCTGGGTAAGTACAATGAGCTGTAAAGTAGGTTTTGCAAGTCCGTCGAGGTTCTTGGCCCAAATGGGGCATGAAGAGCCCTAAAGTCGAGTCTATGGATATACATCTACAAACTCCTACACCAAGTATAGGTTTAAATAGAAGGAATCGGTGAGCCATGTTCAGGGAAGACATAATTGAGTTCAACTCTGTCACTCTCAGGAACACGAATTCCAAAGTAAGGCCCAATGACAAGACACCAAACTCCAGAGCTATCTGCCCTGACCATAGGACCTTGGTGTCTCCAGAGACCTCAGGAACCCCTCTATTTGGGGTAGTATCCACTTTGGCAGTCTATGAGATCCTGCTGAGATGTGCATAAGCGTTAGCTCTGGGATGAACTCCCGACTCACTTTGAAGTCTCCTAGCCATATAAACTCATTTGTCTTTATCTTTTGCCACTTTTAGTTGAGGCCTTTTTCCAGTTGCATTGCTAGTTGGTGCTTGGTAGTAATCCCTCAGTGCCACAGAGGCTTACTCCCGTGAACCATGTCACACACTGAGGAGAAGGTAATGCATTTATATGATGGGTTTGGCTTAGAGAGAGGCCACATTTGAGCAACAGGGAGGCTCTTAGGAGGCAAATCTTAGGCACTTCATAACAATAGGCTAAGTTTCAATTTCAAGAGCAAAGGCTTATAGGTATAGTCATCAATATCAAGGACCCATCAATGGATAATCCTCCTTTGCCAGTCATTGACCCTGTACTTGGGAGACTCTTGCTGCTCCACTAGACAATGTGGCAGAGCCCTCCAGAATGGGAATTCAATATTCTCTCAGTTATTGTGTGAGTCTCAACCCACTGTGACAATGCCACATGAACATTTGAACATTTTTATACACCTTATATGTATGCCCATGTGAACTTCCTCCCATGAAACCCCCATCCCTGACACCGTTGGGAGGTTTTTGATGACTAATTCTATCTTATTAACTGTGATTGGCCTGGTGAGTTCATCAATTTCTTCTTTGTCAATGTAGGCAGCTTGTGTGTTTGTAGGAATTTGTCCATTTCTTCTAAATTATCCATCTTGTTGGCATACAATTTTTCAAAGTATCTTCTTATAATACTCTTTATTTCTGTGTGACCAATGGTGATATTCCCTTCCTGATTTCTTAATTTATATATTTGCCTCATGTCTCTTTTTTTTTCTTGTTTGTCTGGCTAAGGGCTTATCAATTTTCTTAGTCTATGAATAATGTGCTTTTGGTGTTGTTTAATTTTTCTAGTGCTTTCTTATTTTCAGTTTCATTTAGCTCTGCTCTATTCTTTCTTTCTTTCTACTTCCTTTGGGATTAATTTCTTGATTTTTTCTAATTCCTTCAGGTGTTCTGTAAGGTCTTTAATTTTAGCTTATTGTTCTTTTTTAATATAGGCCTTTATGGCTATGAATTTCCCTTTCAGTACAGCTCTTTGTTGTATCCCAAAGGTTTTGATACATGGTTTTGTCATTTTCATTCATTTCAAGGAGGTTAATGATTTATTTTGCAATTTCCTCCTTGACCCACTGTTTATCTAAGAGTGTGTTGTTTAATGTCCTTGTCTTTGCACCTAATCTGTTTTTCTACCCCTTACTGATTTCCAGCTTCATTGCATTGTGGTCAGAGAGTTTACTTTGTATAATTTTGAAATTTCTGAATTCATTGAGAATTGTTCTGTGGCCTAGCATGTGCTCTATCCTGGAGAATTATCCATGTGCACTCGAGAAGAATGTTTTCCCACTTTATTTGGGTGTAATGTTCTGTATATGTCTATTTGTTCCAGATCCTCTACTGCATTATTTAAAGTCTTTGTATCTTTATTCTATGTTGAGATACTCTGTCTAATGGTGATAATGGTGTATTAAATTTCCCCACTATAATTATGGAGGCATTTACTTCTCCAATTAATTTTCCAGTGTTTGCCTTATGTATTTTGAGGCACCCTGGTTAGGTTCATAAATGTTTATGATTGTTCTTTCTTCTTGAAATATTAGTACATTTATTAAAATATAATTTTCTTATTTGCCTCTTACAATAGTTTTGCAATTAAAGTTTATTTTTTTCTGGTATTATTATAGCTATTATTATAGCTACTTCTGCCCTTTTTTGGTTATTGTTTGCTGTAAAATTGTTTTCCAACCACTCACTTTCAACCTTCTTGCATCCCTGTGTCTAAGGTGGGTTTCTTGTAGACAGCATATAGATGGGCCATATTTCCTTATCTATTCTGCCAATCTGTGTCTATTGAGTTTAATCCATTAACATCCAATGTTATTACTGTCAAGGAATTACATTACCCATATTTTCTCTAGGTTTATGTATGCCATATGTTGTTTTATTCTCTTTTTAATTTTTACTTGTTCTTATACTCTCCTCCAACTCTATCTCTCCTGTTTTTTTCCTTTCAACCTGCAGAACTCGTGGGAGTGTTTCTTGAAGGGCAGGCTTCTTATTGACATATTCTCTTAATTTCTGTTTATCTGTGAATATTTTGATCTCTTCCTCAGTTTTGAATGTTATCTTTGCTGAATAGAAAGTTCTTGGCTGGAAGTTTTTCTTTTAGCACCTTAACTATGTCATACCACTGCCTTCTTGCATCCATGGTTTCAAATAAGAAATCTGCACTTAATCATATAGAAGTTCCCTTGAATATGATGGATCTCTTTTCTCTTGCTGCTTTCAGTATTCTCTCTTTGTCTTGAGCATTGGACAATTTGACAATTATATGTCTTGGATTAGGCCTGTTAGGATTCATAGTGTACATACAGCCCAAAACTTGAGTCTATGGATATATACCTACAAACTCCAGCACCAAGTATAGGTTTAAATAGAAGGGATAGATGAGCCATGTTCAGGGAAGATATAATTGAGTTCAACTCTGTCACTCTTAGGAGAACAAACTCCAAAATAAGGCCCACTGACAAGGCACCAAAAACTGGAGATATCCTCCCTGACCAAAGGATCTGAGTGTCACCAGAACCATCAGTAACCCAACTCTTTAGGGTAGTATCCACTTTGGCAGTCTATGAGTTTCTGCTGAGATGTGGGTACATGTTATCTCTGGGACGGCCTCCTGACTAACTTTGAAGTCTCTTGAGCATATAGTCTCATTTGTCTTTACCTTTTCCCCCTTTTATTAGAGGTCTTTTACCAGCTGCATTGCTAGTTGGTGTTTGGTAGCAATCCCTCATTGCCAGGGAGGCTCATTCCTGGTAGTCATGTCCCATGCTGGGGGCAAGGTAAAGCATTCATATGCTGAATTTGACTTAGAGAGAGGCCACATTTGATAAGCTCTCAGGAAGCAACCCTTAGGCACCCCATAACAATAAGCTAAGTTTCAATTTCTACAACAAAGATTCATAAGCATAGTCATCAATATAAAGGGCTCATCAGTGGATCATCCTCCATCACCAGTCACTTGGGGGACTGTTGCTGCTCCATTAGAGAATGTGGCAGAGCCCTCCAGAATGGGAATTCAGCATTTTCTTGGTTATTGTGTGAGTCTCCACCAACTGTGACAATGTTCTGTGAACACTTGAACATTTTTGCATACCTTATATTTGTGCTCAGGTGAACTTCCTCCCATGCATCACCCATCCCTGACAGCTCACACTAACGATCCTCTCCACCCCAATTGTAACCCTTCTGTGATCTAAAGCTTTTTCAAAGATGAATAATAGGAAAATGAAATAACAATGATCAGTTTAAATATGAGATAAAATACTTAGAAATTAAAAAAAATAATAAATAAAATATTGGGATATTTAAAAAATTAAAAAATATTAAAAAATTTTTTTTCACATTTTCCCTTTCATCACCTCAATATCTGGTGCTGTGTCTGTACTGTGGCACCTTCCCCAACCCAACTCATTCCCCAGTGTCTCATTATTTTTCATTTTGTTTTCAAAAAGAAGTTTTAAGTCACAGCAAAGTCACACACAGAAAAAAGGAGACTCTCATATACCTAACATCCTCCCACTTCCCTCCCCCCACCATATTAATACCTTTTAATGTGTGGATAGCACCTTTTTTACAACTGATATACAAGTAGTGAAATATAGATACTAAACATTGTCAATGGTTTACACTATGGTTTACATTTTAGACTGTACCCTTTAATAAATTTTGATATTTAACATGTCCTGGGTCCATCACTATAAGATCATACAGAACATTTCCACTGACCATTAAATATCCCCTGTTTGATCTATTCTATTTCTCCCTTCCCCTTCCCCCAGCACCCATGGTGACCCACTGGTTTGACTCCTTGGATCACAAGATTCATAATGACATGCAACAAGACCAAGTTCTTGACACATTGGTTTGTCTTCCCCTATTAGGAACCTCCCATGCTCTTGAGAGAAGCCAGCCTTTCTATTTCTGACAAATTGGTCCTTTCAAGGGTGGAAGTCCAACTCCTTCCCGTTCACTATGTGGGTCTCCACCCACTGATACAACACATTATGACAGAATGATCACTCACACACTCCCTAGAAGCCTGCTTCAAGTGTGCTCTGTCCAGAATGGCCCCCATCTGACACCCTAAACAAGTAACCCTTCTTTGTATTAATGCCATAAGAAGATACCTAACTTTGTACTTTCAACCACGTACTCACAAATCCCCAGTGTTCAATTGGTCCCTCTCCCAACCCTCCCCCCAGTGCCCTGAACCTTCTAACCCACCCTTCCAAATCTTCCCCCCTGTCAACCCTGAACCATCCAACCCAGTAATATCACTACCCTCCTGTCCTGTCCATTCAATATGCAACCTCAGTCTTTCACCTTACCATAGATTACGTCCATATGGGTGATGGCTCACAATATTCACCTCTCTTTCTATTTCTTGTAAACCTATCTTCCACACAATAGCTCCTTGACTCTGCTCAATTTCCTTAATTCATATCAGTGAGGTCCTGTACTGTTCATTCTTCAATGCCTGTCTTGCTACACTCAACATAAGGTCCTCAAGATTCATTCATGTTATCCCATGGGTTAGCACTTTATGCCTTCTTACAGCTGAGTAATATTCCATTGTATGTATGTACCACATTTTGTTTATCTATTCATCTGTTGATGGGCACCTGGGTTGATTCCAACTTTTTGCAATAGTGAATAATGCCACTAGGAACATTGGTGTGCATATATCTGTTCATGTCTTTGCTTTCAATTCTTCAGGGTATATACCCAGCAGTGGAATTTCTGGATCATATGGAAGTTCTATAGTTAGTTTTTTGAGGAACTGCCAAACTGACCTCCACAATGGCTGAACCATTCTACATCCCCACCAGCAGTGGATGATGGTTCCCATTCCTCCATACCCTCTCCAATACTTATAGTCCACTGTTTTTTTTTTGTTGTTGTTGTTTGTTTGTTTTTATTGTGGGTAAAAATCAAAATTTTCACAATACATACCAACATTTGCAAAATGATATATAAATATATATGCATATATGTACATTTGGTTACAAAAATGTTATTTATGTATATATATAAATATATTTTAAGAGGTGCTTATGGAGACACTAAATGTTGGAGAGGATGTGGAGGAATAAGAACTCTCATCCACTGCTGGTGGGACTGTGGTATGGTCCAGCCACTGTGGAGGACAGTTTGGCAGTTCTTCAGAAAACTAACAATAGATCTTCCATATGATCCAGCAATTCCACTGCTGGGTATATACCCAGAAGAACTGAAAGCAAAGACACAAACAGATAAATGCACACCAATGTTCACAGCGGCATTGTTCACCATTGCCAAAAGTTGGAATCAGCCCCAGTGTCCATCAACAGACGAATGGATAAGCAAAAGGTGGTACATACATACAATGTAATATTACCCAGCTGTAAGAAGGAACAAAGTGCTAACACATGGAATGACGTGGATGAATCTTGAAGACCTTATGTTGAGTGAAGCAAGCCAGGCACTGAAGGATGAATACTATATGACCTCACTGATCTGAACTGAGGAAAATGAGCAGTCTTTGAGAACCATTGTCTGAAAGATAGGTTAACAAAGGAGAGTAACAGTCCACTGTTTTTTAATAGTTGCCATTATAATGCGTGTAAGATGATACCTCATGGTAGTTTCGATTTTCATTTCCCTAATATCTAGTGATGTTGAGCATCTTTTCATGTGATTTTTAGCCATTTGTATTTCTTCCTTGGAGAACTGTCATTTCAGGTCACTTGCCCATTTTTAAATGGATTGTTTGTCTATTTTTTTTTTTTTTGAGGTGTAGGATTTTTATATATGCAGGATATTAGCCTCCTATCAGATATATGGTTCCCAAATATTTTGTCCCATTTTGTAGACTGCCTTTTTACTCTCTTGATATCATCCTGTGAGGTGCAAAGTTTTTAATTTTGAGGAGATTCCATTTATCTTTTTTTTTTTTTTTTTTTTTTTTTTTTTGTGGATAATGTTTTGGGTGTGAAGTTCATGAAACCATTTCCTATTTCAAGGTCC